>PVPY01000054.1:0-174797 GCA_002982035.1 Fusarium algeriense
GCCGCGATGGAGCGTAGAAAGGCCCTGGCTGTTGGCGATTAGAGGCTCAGCGTGAGAAGGCGAGTGGAGAGTTGCAGGCAATCGACCGATGGGATGGGATGTGGATAAGAAACTGGAGATTGCAAGGAGCAACGCGGTCGGGGAGAAAAGACCAAAACCAGACCAAACGGCTACTAGCAAGGAAGACCAGGAATTATCGTGGGACCTGAGATGGGTTTATTGGGAGTGGAGATTTGAGAGCCGCTGGCGTTGAAAGGCTATGATGAGAGGCTGGGGCTTTCGAGCAATAGTGTGGCCCGGTTGCGTCGGAGTCTTGGGGTACGTATCGTATCAGAAAAGATCCCGGTAAATAGGAATGGGGTGGGGTTGGCTCGTGGACTGGCGCCTGCACTGCAAGAGAATAGCCAGGTGCGACAGGTTTTATAAAGAAATGATGGCGAAGGAGGCAAGCAGATACTGTACTCTTCACGCCAACGTGAGGTGAGAGGGTGAGATGTGTGGCCGGTGGCTGCGGGTGTCTCTAACTCCGTACGCGGGGCGATGTAATCCTTCGTTGGCGCTGCGGTCTTTGATTGGGATTAATATTCTATGTGAACAACAAGACAACAGTGCAAGCGAACAATGCAATGCAGAGAGACACTGAGTTCTTGCCCTTGTCGCTGGCCGTGAAATCGTCCAATAAATTCGACCGGGATGTGGGAAAGCAAATCGCTGGTTTCTTTATCAAGTCGCGGTTCAAAAGCGGGCTAATGCGGCGCCGGGTGTGTTCTGATGCTAATGCCTGTGGCTGCGTGATAATGATGTGTGATCGGCGTGCTGGGAGGCCGATCTTCGTAAAGTTAATGCCGTTTTTTTGGTCCGCTGTTGTTTCTTTGGCAGTGCCTGAGTATGAGGCTTATCCCCTTTCAAGTGATCTTTTTTTATCGCTTTGTTGGGGTATCAATTGGGGAAAGTGTCTTCGAACACGTCCAGTGCTTCGTAAGTGCTTGCGTTGGACCCAGGCGATTGTTTGGTTTTCGCTTCTTGACGTCACTATCAATTAGAAATTTCTAGTGTCGGCTGACGTGAAGTTCAGGGGAATTGAGCCGTGCCACGTTGAAACTGTTCGGAAGAATCGTCCGGAGTGGCTTGATGCTCAGACTTTCAATAGCTCTCGGTTTTGACGCACAGGGGTCCAGTTGATAGTGGGCCTCGCGTGTTGTCGAGTCACTAAAAAGGTGATAGAATGAGTTGAGGATTCCTTAAAGGCTGGTGGCAATGAAAGTCGTTATCTCAGCAAGCCTGGGGTTTTGATTGATTGCGGAGTTGATATGGCAAAACCAGGCGCAGTCTGTTGAAAATCTGGGGAGAGCCGGTGTATAATTCTTATAGAAGGAAGCGTTGGGTTATCGAGATCCTGCTCGTTGGTCGGTTATTCAGGAATGCTCGCAGGTGATAACTCTAGGTTGTTGGTAGGTTAATAAGTAGTGATCGGTTCCCTGGAAAGGATGAAGACTTCAGCACAAAACCTGTAAACGAAAGACAAACAAAGGCCAGACAGAGGAAGTGAGAGATCTTTGCTT
Source organism: Fusarium algeriense (assembly GCA_002982035.1). Lineage (NCBI taxonomy): Eukaryota > Fungi > Ascomycota > Sordariomycetes > Hypocreales > Nectriaceae > Fusarium > Fusarium algeriense. Next base: position 1,563 of record PVPY01000054.1, read on the forward strand.
GAAGAAAAAGTGAGAGGCCTTTTTAGGAAGAATGAGGGGAAACTACGGAGAGGCCAAGACGTTTTTAAGTGAGGTGATATGCTCTATTAAAAGTCTGATAGTAGGGCACCTTCCCATCGGTTGGGAATGGGATGCTCGTGTTTAAGTTGGCAGGAATCGGCTTCCTCGTGGCTTCCGTATTCGCCGACTCCCATCATGAACACCAATCCAAAGAACGATCTGGGGCTCAACACCACACCGATATTGGTATAGATGAGCAATTGTACATAGACTAGGGCTAGCTGGAGACGATTGCATACGCGTACAACTTCAGCATTACAACATAGAACTTCTACGACTGCCGAAACTGTTTGTATCATATTCAAGCAGCACCTTTGAAGACGATAGCCTAGAGAGGCCAGCCCTAGGCCATAATCGAGACACACCGGATCATCAGGTCATGACGCGTCGTTTCCCCATCCTCACCCCGGCTACTGCAGTGACAACCAGAGAGCATGCAGACGGTCTGTCTACAGTACGTCTGCATCTGCATTTGTTGCTTGCCATTTACGAGGATACGGGAGCTTCGTGACCCAATGGGGGGAGAAAAAAAAGCTGCAGAGTTGCAACCGTCTGCACCAAAGTTCAGTACCTTTAATTCTCATTCGAGGCCAGTAACTCAGTTACCACCCTGTGTTGCTGATAAATGTTGACTTTTATGGTTTTCACTGTAATCATCGTAAGCCTAAAGTTAAACTCAATGGCTCGTCCAGCGACACCATCCCATCAGGCATCCCACTCTGTACATATTCTAACATCAGTAGTATCCATTACACCCGTGGAAAGTTTGGTCTCGACCGATTAAAGCCAAGAAGCATCATGGGCAATTGGATGGTGCTATTGATGCCTTGCCACGTCTTTTCTTATGAGGCTCCATGTTTGTGCATGAATACCGGATCAGATGCACTTTTGTCTCACGCTGTGTGAGCTGAGTTGAGCTGGAGGCTGTCGTGCAAGCCAATGTGCAATACAATAATAAGAGAAACACTTGACAAAACGGTGGCTGGTTGACAGCACAAGCTCTGAAAGGCAGAGGGAGGCTGGGGAGCTGGATTAGGTTGGGAATGGAGCCCTAGCAGCTAATCAACGCCCATTATAGGCCTCTCTCAGCGATGCCCAGGTCATCTTGACGTTGTCGATGGTTGTCTCGCCCCTGTTTTATCTCGTGTTAGTGGCTCCCACACACCATCTCTGGTGTTATCTCTTCAACACCCTTCGATATGTACGGTACGGTGCGGTACTGATACTTATTTCGGGTGCAAGCTCAGCCACAATTAGGGTTCCTGTTTTGAATCTCGATGCTTCCTTCTGATCGGCCCTTTGTCCAACTCGGCTTGGACACTGCACAAACGCCATTTTGTGAAAAACCTGCTGCCAATCTTTATGCAAAGCCCTGGCGAATTAGGCACAAGATCCAAGCCCGTTTAGTCGATTTGGCTACAAAGATGACAGCTCCTCCCCATGCCCATGGGTTGCGAATTGTTGTTTGGGCGGTTTGCTGAGCCAAGCACTTTCTAGCATCTTTATTTACCCCAACCCCCACGGCTAAAAGCACCCTGGTTGATAGATCTGAGGAGACGCCCAGAAGTGAGTCCCTGGACTGACTGCCTTTGTATGGCATTTCATCATGTTATCAAATTACCCATCCTATGGTATGGAATTGGTGTTTTCACCGGATGGGACAAGTTTCAAGATCTAGTCTGCAAAATAGCCGCTAAAACGAAAAATAAGTTGAGACGATCGTTGTGAGTTTTCATCTGAGCTAAACTAGAGTAGTGGCTTCTCATAGGTCGTGGCTAATAATATCGTTCCTAGGTCGCGGATAGATCTCAAGCTGACGATAGCAGACTTAATATTGGAACATAGACGCGACTTCATTCAGTTGTGCCCTGTTTATGCCCCCTCCTCCCAGTGAAACGCACTTCCTACCAAGGAGGGACGGGCCCGACTTGTAGTCTTGAACCTTGATGCTTGATTTCCGAGACAGTTGTCCTTGAAACACAATGCCTAGAACTCAAAATACCTGTATTGGCCACACACAAATGCTATGGTTGGCCGGCTTTTCCGGCTGGGCTGCAACACAACGCATAACGCGCCAACACCCATGCTGTCGAATCGATCCTTCTTGTTCCTTAATGATACTGAGTCCCGCCTCTGACTTTGCTTAGGTCGCCTCCAGATAGCATAGTCTAGTCAACCATCTGATTCAAATATCCTCTTGCCAACGAGTCCAGCTAACCTTTTCAAGGTTGGAACAGCCAAAATACGCCGTGGACCTGGGGAGTAGCAGTCGTTGCGTGTCAATCTATGAGCCCTCGATAATGACTAAATAACTGTAGTATTCCATTGACTCTGATCGTTCTAGGGGTAGTTTCTAGTTGGTTCTTCCCGTTTCAACGGCAACGGTTGCGTCCTGATAACTTCCGAGGAAACCTTCATCCCGCCGCGTTTACTCAATTTAACCAGTGTAGGGCTTAAACTCACACAAGCTGATTTGACCGCTGCCCAGCATCCTTGACGCCAATGAATGTTCAATTGGACAATACCTGGTCCCCTTAAGGAATATTGATCGCCACAGCGAATGATAACCAATATTATAGCTGTTCTCTTTCGTATATGTGATGGCTCATGCTGTGAATCTGCTGCATAATAAGGTTGTACCATCAGGAGGCTCAGGATCACTTCCTAAAATAGCGAATGTTCTTGGTTTCTCGAATGTATGACTTGAACCTCAATCGTCGCAATAGTAAATGCCACTGGTGTTGAAACCATGGCTGACGATGGTGTGCTGAGGCACTATTTGAATCTAAGTTACTGGAACGACAGTATATATGTTGGTTTTGAGTTTTCTTCTGCAGCTTACGAGTTCGCCTGAGGCCCCAAGAGAAACTTGTTGAACCATTCAACTGTCTACGAGCGTGGTTCGCTCCCTGTTGGTGGATGGCTGAATATCAGTCATGGATGTGAACTGTTCTACTCAATCTCGTTAATTCAGAACACCGTAGTTGTGCTTCGTTTGATGTGGCCATCTATCTGCGTTGGAAGTATATCCCGGTTGAGCATCACCGAGGCTGTGTGATATTAGCAGCTGCGTCCCTTAGTCTATCTACAGTGCAATGACCGAGCTACGTATGACGGAAGCCTCTGGATTGTGGGTCTTTGGTGGGTTCAACCATATATCACATTCTGGACAGAACCCATAGGTAGGTAAAAGCCGCTCGTAGACTTATGGCATATTACACAACAATCTAGCAGCGTATCACATTGCATAGAGCACATGGAGGCAGCCCGGCGCAAGCATCTGGGCCTGTGTAGCCGTTAATAGGGAGCGAGTTGAGCCATCAGAGGTTGTTGTGAAGTGTTGTTTCAAAAGCATTTTCCGATTCATCATAAGACGCCGACCATGGCTCAAAACTTCCCCGCATGAGTGAAATCACAATCCAGCTTTCAGGGATACTGTGTACTGCCGTAATAGCGGCCCTGGGCCTGGCATTCATCAATGATTCGCTTGTACCCTATTCACGACCGTAGCCGAACACCGGTCCCGAATCCCAACCACCAAAAAGTATTCCATCGCTGAAGCCCCTCCCAGTGGACTGCCCTGGGCGAGATCGAGTTCTGCCAACCGTTTCATGAAAGGGGAGTGAAGTGATATCATCAAGACGAAGGTGCTCAGGTGTACAGAGCCTTTTCGGGGGTTGGGATTTGACGTCTTTTTTGAATTCAATGCCTCAAAGCAAGGCAATATGTTTTATCCTTGCCTCGACCAATGCAGCCAAATGAGAACCGCCCTCACTACCAACTCCAGCCCGAAGCCCTTTTTTTATATCGACGAAGGGTACAGCATGACACGAACGGAAGCACCGAAAGACTTGGTGGGAAGGGGAGAGGTGAACTTGGCGCGGACGACGCCAGAGTTTCCTATACAGAGACGTTAGATGATTGTTCATGTCGTCGTTCAGCGGGTCGAGTATGAATTACCGTGTGGTCGGGTGACCTTGCCCCAGATCACGCGGATCTTGGTGCCGCGGATCTCCTTCTGGCCCCGGTAGACGAAAGCAACCTTCTTGCCGAGATAGAAGCTATTATGCATTGTCAGTATCCAGACCGACTAAGAACCCTCCCCTTGAGTTGACATACTTGGCGGCGTTGGTGTCATCAACACCCTCAATCTTGATCAGGCTGGTAGCAGGGCGGGTGGTGTGACGAGAGCGCTGGTAGCTCAGGTGACGTCCCCTAAACCATCATCGTTAGTCCAAAGTTCTATCGCATCGGTGTGTTCGTGGCCGTGGCCTCGCGGAATATCGATATCGAAAATTTTCAAGAGTGCGCACTTGCCGAGGCCAGTACGAGTCTTTCATGTCGTATGCGTGCCAGGGCTGGCTGGATGATAGGAGGTTTTACTCACTTGACGTATACTGGAGGCAAAGTTAGCAACGAATTCAACGATATCAAATTTCCAAATTCGCGAGTCGAGTCAAATCGGCTCGCTCGTCTCGTCTTTGGCGGGCAGGATAGACTCACGTCGGTGACCGGCTTCTGAAGGCATCTTGACTGTGGTATGACTTCCGTCCTCTCAAACAACCTGCAGTTAGTAGATAGCTGATTGTTTGAACGAAAGACCTTCGCGTTGGTGAGGTGCGTGTTTGGTGTGATCTGTGGAGTGGGGAAAGGGCGCCAATCGCACTTCTTGGACCAACCCTAGAGTCACGTGCTGCACGAGTTGGTGCGGCTAAAAGGTGGCTGTTGTGTGGCTAGTGCTTGTCCTGTTCTAGATTTTTTAATCACCTTTGACAGAAGAAAAACTGTCTGGGCTGATTCTGGACGGATGAACATGAGTCTGAAGTAATTGTATCTGGAGATCATTTGTTCTACAACAATTTAACCGGCGAAAGTGGCGTCAGTGTGCATAATGCTCATATGAACCTAGAGGTACCGCGGTAATCTCTAAACCAGCCTCATACCTGAATTTTAACCAATTTCTGAGGCTGTCTCTAACCTATCTACCAACTTTATCAAATGGCACGTTGACTAGAGAAACTCAACAACATTGACTCTCATAGCTGGGTAGAACACTTCTCAAGCAGCACGGCATAAATTCCCTCAGGCCAGATGAATACCCTTCATTAACCAGATAGGCTTCAGCAGTTGCATGGAATCATTTTTCTGGCTATCGCCTTTTCCGCCTCGATGATTTTGTGAAGGTGAGGTTTAAAGCCGACACCGGCGAGGGAGGGGCCAGAGTAGAAGCTCGTGGAGTCTTACACCGAAATAGTTCGGAATTTGGTGTCCGAGCAAGGCAAGTCAAGATGAGCTCATCCATATTAGTTGAACTCAAGTTTCTGTACAACCTTTGTGAGTTCTTTACGATTTGATGTTCAGTCAAGATGAGGATTATTGCCATTAGTATGCTAGAGTCTTTTTTAGAATTTACACTTTTGTTCCCAGGTTCTTGAACTATATTTTCTTTGGTACATAATTTATCGTCGAATTCTTAACTGCATGACCGAGTAAGCAATTAAGGTTCTCAGCCGGCTATCTGACGATTGGAGTTCATCGACCAAAATGGTTCTCGGTGCTTGCTGGCTTGCTGACTTTGGAGTTGTTGAGTTGAGGTGATAGGGACCAAGGGTCTGCTGTGGAGCTCGTCTGGCAAGTCGAAGCGCTGCATGTCACAGACTTCAATCACTAACAACTATGGAGAAGATCTTGAGACACCGCGGTTGCGCCGTGAAGCCGGATTCTGGTATGCATGCTGCCGCCGGATTACGAGCTGCAGCTGGGGGTCTTTGTCTGAGCGTCATCTTTATTAGTGAGCGTTACTGATGAAGACACTGGATACCCTTGAATTATTAGACATACAAATTAACAACATGGGAATGCTTATTATACATTTCCGGAATCGGTAGTGCGCTATCATTGTACGGGCGACACTCCGTGTGCGAAGGACGGGAACAACACCGACACCCAGCGTCTTGATACTCAGCTTGTACCTACCTTAGGCTGAGTGGACCTTGGTGTGCCCCTGTTGGGAGAGCAGCAGAATATGGAATTGTGCTGGGCTGGGCCGTGGGCAGTTCAGGGACCGCCACCGCCGCCGAAGCCAGGACGGACAGGACTCGGTGAGGGATCAATGTCCGGGCAAGCCGGAGAAGCTGACAAAGAAGTTGGATTGTTTAGTTGGAGAAGCATCATGCTTCGTCATGCTCACGACACAAGCCAAACTGCGCAATTGACAAGCCTGAGTGTCCTATCAACGTTTGCTATTGAGTTGATGCGGGCCTGGTAATAAATTACAAAAGGACACGAGAGGTAAGGGAAGAACTGATACTTATCAGCGTCGATAACGTATTGATGAGATAAAAACATGGAGGTTGCTAGGTTAAAGCGTGTGGAAACACCGTACATCAAGTCCGCCACAAATCCAGTCAGACATTCAGTTGCGTAGCATGGCCCCAAAAGCATGGAAACGATTCGACCGCTTGCATCTGAGTAACTGGCCCGCAAGAGAAGAATGGATTCAGTGTCAGTTTAACAGGACTCCATAAGTGTAAATAGGTAGGTATGTAAAATTTAGGCAAAATAGAAGTGAATAGACTGGATGAGTCGGAGGTAGAATCGCCGCGGGTACATCTGTGCTACGCGAGACGAACAGCTACAATACTTACTGGGCGGGAACCTTAGCTATCTGTCTGGCTGACGCATTAGTTTCTGTCGTTGTGCTCCTCGCAAGGGCAACGACTAACATTTTGTACGCATTCATGACTAACTTATAACCAATTCATGGTTCATCATCATGGCTTTATGATTACCGGATCCAGTCAAGCCTTTGTTAGGTGATTGCCTCCCATGTCAGGTAACTTAGTGGACGGACCTACACTTTTTTATCCACCCATTCTTTTTTAGGGACCTTCACTTCTGGATTTTAGGGACCCGACTGCATCATAGCCCCATCTCTCACACAGGGATCCCACCTATCGATGAAGTGGATGGATTTGGATTGTTACCTTAGCTCCCCCAGCTGTTGTGCTCAGGTCTGCGGTGGGCATTGTACGCTCCCGTCGTCATAAAACCTTCCTGGGCCAGGCCCCAAAACCTCGTCACCTTTTCCGTTTCCATTCCCATCTTCCAGATCTCTTGCTCCTCCACTCTTCCATTTGTCTCGTACAGTTCCTCCTCATTCTCTTCAGTGTTGCATCTTATCCAGTCCGTATTATCGAACCGCAACAATGGATCCGTAGGTGTTCCCTCACGTCAAGTTCCAAAAACCCCCACCATGTCTTTGCGCTCTAGCTGCGAGCTATCATGCTCGCGCTGAGCGGTTTGCGATGGGATCGCATGTTTTCCCACCCAAATCTCTGAATCCTGCATTAAAAAAAACCTGTTTACTGATACAATTTCTCTTCTAGATGCATGGAGCTCAAGCAGAACACGACAATCGTCGTGCTCGGCGCTTCTGGTGATCTGGCGAAAAAGAAGACGGTGGGGAGCTCCCCCAAATGCCCCTCACATACTATTGTGCTTGTGCTAACGTATTTGATTTTGCTTCATGATAGTACCCTGCGCTTTTCGGTCTTGTAAGTGACTGAATTAATCGTTCAAGTGCTTTACCCTCGACTAACATATCCTCAGTACCGAAACCAGTTCCTGCCCAAGGATGTCAAGATTGTTGGATATGCTCGCACCAAGATGGACCACGATGAATACATTCGACGCATTAAGTCGTACATAAAGACACCCACAAAGGAGACTGAGCAGCAGCTCGAGGAGTTTACCGAGCTCTGCACATATGTCTCGGGTCAGTACGACAAGGACGAGTCTTTCCAGGGTCTAGAGCAGCACCTCCAGGAGGTTGAGAAGGGCCGCCCTGAGAACCACCGTCTTTTCTACATGGCACTGCCCCCCAGTGTCTTCACCATTGTTTCACAGCACCTCAAGAAGATTTGCTACCCCAAGAACGGTGTTGCGCGTGTCATTGTGCGTAGAAATTACCTCAAGATAATACCGGTTGGCTGACAAATCCCACAGGTCGAGAAGCCCTTTGGCAAGGATCTTGCCAGCTCCCGGGAGCTTCAAAAGTCACTTGAGCCCGACTGGAACGAGCAGGAGCTGTTCCGAATTGACCACTACCTTGGTAAAGAGATGGTCAAGAACATCCTGATTCTCAGATTTGGAAACTCTTTCCTCGGCGCCACATGGAACCGACACCACATTGACAACGTTCAGATCACATTTAAAGAGCCCTTCGGCACCGAGGGACGTGGAGGCTACTTCGACGAATTCGGTATTGTCCGTGATGTCATGCAGAACCATCTCCTCCAGGTTCTCACTCTCTTGGCTATGGAGCGGCCCATTTCTTTCAACGCCGAGGATATCCGCGATGAGAAGGTTCGCGTTCTCCGTGCCATTCCAGCCATTGAACCCAAGAACGTCATCATTGGCCAGTACGGCAAGTCTCTTGACGGCAGCAAGCCCGCCTACCGCGAGGATGATACTGTCCCTCAGGACTCGCGATGCCCTACTTTCTGCGCCCTTGTCGCGTACATCAAGAACGAGCGTTGGGATGGCGTGCCCTTTATCATGAAGGCCGGAAAGGCTCTCAACGAACAAAAGACCGAGATTCGAATCCAGTTCAAGGACGTCACATCGGGTATCTTTAAGGACATTCCCCGAAACGAGCTTGTTATGCGCATTCAGCCAAATGAGAGTGTCTATATCAAGATGAACTCTAAGCTGCCTGGTCTCAGCATGCAAACTGTGGTTACCGAGCTGGATCTTACCTACCGACGACGATTCTCCGACCTCAAGATCCCTGAGGCATACGAGTCGCTTGTCCTTGACTGCTTGAAGGGCGATCAGTCCAACTTTGTTCGTGATGATGAGCTTGACGCCAGCTGGCGCATCTTCACCCCTCTCCTCCACTACCTTGATGACAACAAGGAAATTATTCCCATGGAGTATCCTTATGGTATGTTTCTCTTATGGTCCATGATGAATTTTGCTTACATTGTTCATAGGCTCTCGTGGTCCTGCTGTTCTGGACGACTTCACCTCCTCTTACGGTTACAAGTTTAGCGACGCTGCTGGCTACCAGTGGCCAACAACCAATGCTGCTGCTCCTAACAAGTTGTAAGTTTGATAACTTGCATCCTGTATGGCTAATCTGGGTGCGATGAACGAAACGAAATAGTTTGCTGATTTTTCTTGCAGTTAATAACGGCCCCTTACGATGAGAGAGAGTCACGATCGATTTCGGACTATGATATCCGAACTTTAACGAGGCAACAAAACAGCAATGAATGATTTCCTCTATATAAAAAAAATCAACGGGAACTGTTGTCGAAACTTTGGCAACATAATGATGGACACTTACCTCGGGGGACTTTTTAGATGCGTGCAGTTGGGATTGGCTCATGGCTTATGAATTGCTCAATCAAATGAAGATTTCAATATCGACCTTGAAGTGATCATCACCGATTTGGATAGATATGAATGATCGATCATGCTACCCTGACCTATCCTGTCGCGTCCTTGCCAATTCTTCAATAGGCTGTAGTTCTGGGCCCTGGATGCCACCGATGTCAGACAAAGGATTGAAGGACATGAGTTTGCATAAAGATATCATGTCATAGCAAAGTCGTGGACATCATCAATTTATGGCCATTAAATTATAGGTATATTAGATTAGAGACGCACTAATATCACAGCATTTCACATCGTCATGTACTAACAATGAAAAATATATACTGTATGTGATCGATAAAATAAAACCCGAAGGTGCCTATGGCTGGTAACTTGACCATTTGGAGATTTGTATTCTCTGTATAGGCGATTATGCAACTTTATACTGTGCCCTCTAAAGTCTTTGTGCTGACTTGTGCATGGCCTATCACATGACCAGGCGTGTCGAGCGCTCGCCCAAACGCAGTACAGCAATCAGGATTCCTCCAAAAGTGAACAAACAATTCAGCCCAGGAAATAACACCACATACAAACACGATCTTTAACGGGGCCATAAACAACTTTAGGACGGCGAAGTCTAATACCCTATGTATGACTTGTGCGCGCATCTTCTCACATGACCTGGCAGGTCTTCATTCGTTACCCCAGCGCCTCTGAAGACTTCTCGCCCATCCAACTCGCCCTGATCTCAATAATCGCAACCACAGACTCCTTCCAGGATGAGCGATCCTGCCGGCGAAATAGTCCACATCACTCAGGGCTACATACCACTCTCCAAGGTCCTCACGCGACTCGCGCAATCAACACACAATGCGCTCCAAGATCAGATTGCTGCATTGGCAAAGATGCCTGTGCCTGCTGCCGCCATGAACGGAAACTCGACGGTACCGAACAGCGACGTTGAAGACAGTTCTGGCGAAAACCTTGCTAAAAAGACATCCATACTGAATTTTGCTATGCGGGAACATCGAAAATGGGTCAAGGCGCTTGTTATTACAGAATGGAGTCGAAAGGCCGATATGGTTAGCAAGCTTATTGACCTGAGATTTCACCTTCAAGGGCAAGAGGTATTGTTTACCGGCGCCCTGGATGTTATGGGTCACGTCAAGAGGGATTTGACATTTGCGAGAATGCCAAGTCCCGACCTGAAAACAGCCCTCCAGGTATTGTCAACTGGAGAGGCTGCCTGGATGCCTGATGTAGGTTTTGCGCATCGCGAAACGACGGCAATTCAAGCTGACACTACTACTAGCTCTCCTATATTGAGCCGCCTCCTTTGACACGACAGGAACAAATCCAGTGGATCAGCGATCTCGATACTCAATTATCATTACGACTCAACCTCGAAGATTTCGACAAGATTCCGTACCACTTCAGAAACTACGAAATCGACTCAGGCCGAGTAACCTTTAGAGTCGCTGGAGAATTCGAGGTCGACCTCACAATCGCAGACGAAGATTTCGAGAAGCAGTTTTGGTTCATTGACTTCCGGTTCGCTTTCAAGCCAGCAGCATCGTCGATCCCCGAAGGCTTAAAGAAATATTTAGAGGGGCAGGTGAATGATATTCTTAGCAAGGACGGACTTTTAGGCTGTTATCAATTCCTGCACGAACTGGTCCTCACTCATAAGCTCAACGAACTAAAGAGACAGGCAAGTCAACTCAGCAAAGGCTCATGGACGGGAACACTCAAGGTTGAGCCACTCAACCGAGCTTTGGCAATTCAATATTGGACCTCGCGCGCACAACCTGGTAGTCCGAAGAGCTGGATATTAGTTGCTGTCAGCAGCGGCCGGAAGCCAAATGGTCAAACTGACCCAAAGTCGGCAAGTCACTTGACGGCGAAGTGGTATCGAGACAACAAGGAAGTAAAGGACGCAAATATCTCTTTCGACGCCGACAATTTATCTGCTGAGACACTCCTGAAGACGGTTATTGGTCGCCACGTTGAATTTCTTCTGGGCAGCATATATAGCAGACTGCAATCTTTCCCCCGTTTTCAAAATCGCGATGCTGCTATGATTTTGAACATTTCTCACGACGATCCTGCGGCTTCATCTTTAAGTATGCAGGTCGGCTATAAAGACAGCGCATCCCTACTTATCGAGCCAACAACTGGGGTCTTCGCTGTTAAGCCTCATTCGAAATTCACTATCCAACATGAGCATTTATTAAATAACGGAAAGAACCCGGCTGAGGATGGCGCGACATGCTTGGAGAATGTGAGATGCGGAGTCATGGAAGATGAGCTTATTCGCCGCGGAAGCACAACAGGCTGGAGTATTAAGAAGAGCCCTCTGAGCAAGGATGAGTTGAGATCTTTGATCCATACCCGCGAATGGACCAAGTCCATTTGGCTTCACAGAACTGGTTGGGAACCTAATTGGTTTGTGATGATCTTGTTAAGTCCAAGCGGGGATGCTTGGTGGCTTCTTGACGTGTGAGTGGGATAAAATCTCAATAATCTTGTTTGTAATGCACTAACATGTTTGATAGCAACCGGAATGCTGGTGGACAGGTGACTAGCGTGTCATCGAAACTCCCTCTCAATAAGGGCTATCCTCATCTTGACGATGAATTCTGGAATAACCTGACCCTGTTCGCAACCGGCATGATTGCTCAGGCAGTGGATCAACGCGAGCTTTATCAGCACAACATCAAGTACCGACTGCAAGGCACAAGAAACTGGTCTCTACCTCAGCAGGTCCGACTTCCGACTCTCGAAATTGCCCTCTCCGGCATCTTCCCGTCTATGGTCTTTGACAGCGCAGAGAAGGATAACGCGAAGGCTGTAAATGAGTCCAGCGCTGGTACAGAGACCTCTAGGCTTGGACCAGTCGTGCCAATTGCTTCCGCGTCGGGCATTTCAACCAGGCAACCGTGGGCGAGCGATATTGTGTCAATCAGGTTCAAGGGGGTTCAGCCTGTTGATAAAGAGACCTCTGGTGCGGATGGCGCCATTTCGGATGTTCCTTTCACATGCATGTCCGATGCTATCATCAAGGTTCGCAAACCCACGAAATTCACCATGCTCAAGGGTCACATGGTTGGTCGCGATGTGTCTTGGAATGCGAAAACAGGCGAGTTTTGCTTACGAATGCGTTCAAATATCGGGCAATCTATTTTGGAGAAACTGAAAGCTCGGGTTAAGGCCGTGGATCGGTTCGTCAGCTTCTTCGAGTCATTGGAGAATGCAAGAGGCTCTATCAAGGCCGAGTCGGTGAGTTTGAAGGAGGTAACTTTCTCTTACGGACCTCCAACCCAACATGCGATCGAAGATGGCGAGGCTTCACGTCTCTGGAAAGTAGCGTTGAATCTCTCCAACAATGATATTGACCTCCAGATGGAGGAGACTAATCCTCATCTTCCCGTCACTGATTTGATGCAAAAGCTCGTCAATGGTGCCAATGGTATCGGAGCTCTCATGGACTGGCTTCCCGTGTCCCTACCTGCCATGGAAGCTTTCAAGAAGATCAGGGAGGCATGGTCGGATATTGAAGCCCGTCACCAGGGACAATTCAGGTTTATGATGGATTCAACGGATGAAATGTCATTTCAGTACCTCCTTACCGGAACGGGGCCCGGAAACCAACCGATGCAACGCAGCATCACCTTCCTCGGCCAGATCAAGCAGCGTCGAGGCGAGCCATGGTGGCATATCGAGCGCAAGACTCCCTCCAGCGGCTCCTTTTCAGCAGATGATGAGCTCGCGGCAGCACTCAAATCCGTCTGGGATGGAAGGGGGGAGAGTTGGAGCGGTCTTGTCACTGGAGCAGCAGGTCGACCAGAGAATGGCATCACTGGTCTTCTCCTTGCCATCGACGAAGCTATCCGGCCACTGGCTGGCTCCACTTTCCAGAGCAACTCGGAGGTGGTCGTCTTGGAGTAGAACAACCTGGAGATTTTACGACGAGCTTGATTTCCATTAATCATGGTGTTGGAGGGGCTTCTTTTTATTATCATCATTAGACGAGCGGCGAAATGGGGGTTTAAACATAGCGGATGACTGTGATTTTGTGATAGCTTAATGATACCTCCATATGAACACGGAATACCACTATATTGATTATGGTGCAGATTAATAAGACCGCTGATTTAACAAAACCGTGATTGATTTGGCTTCCCGCTCTATTATCTTGTGTGAAGTAAGATGTCCCCTTCTATGGCCTTTCGCTCTAGACGTAGTAATAATACAGGTTTTCGTCTTAATAGCGCATTCGTGCCCGCATTTTATAAGACCTCTTTTGTTATTCCATTACCCAAATATATACATGTTTTCTTCCCATCACTTAAAATGTCGTACAGGGATTTCTGAAGTCGCCACGACAGCAAATTGCTGCATGTCGTTAAGGTACTCTAGACCTGTAGCTTCAAGACCATCCTTTGCCGCGGTGGCAGAATCATAGCCAGCGCGCAGGCTGGCAACAGCACCAATGCGAGTGAAAGAACCACCAGCGACAGCAAGACGCCCGCCGAAGTTCTGCGTTAACTCAGTGTGTGCGTTGCGCAGACGATCTTGGTGGCCGACGTAATGCTGAGGGATGCACTCTTTGGCAAAATTGGCTGTGGCATAAGCCGGCGCATCGCGCGGGATGCCGAGATGACGCTCGAGAAGATTGCGAGCTTGGACAATGGCCTCCTCTTCAGTAGGGGGAGTGACGTCGGGACGGTCATAGTAGTGACCGCCCATGAGGACGAAGAGCTTGGTACCGGCAGGTTCATCCTTGGAACGAGTTTGAACGTCAGAGTCAAAGAAGACACCAAGAGCGTGCTCAGGGTTAAGCTCAGGGGCCACAGAGTTAGGGATGAGATAACCAAAACCAGGAGGTTTAAGATTCTCCTGAGGGAACCAGATGTTGACAGTCATGACAGATGCGGAGTGTGCTGTTGAGAGCGAAGGAAGTTTATCTCCTGTGAGACTGGCGATATCCTGTGCGGATAGTGTGGAGATTACTTTGTCGTATATACTAGAGTTGTGCTTGGTCTTGTTATTGCCATTGGAGCTGACGATCTATTAAGTGCTGTTAGTGACATCAACCAGGTTGTATGGGGAACATGTCTTACATGAACTTGCTGGTTGGCTTTATTATAGATAACATCTTGCACAGCCTCGCCAGTTTTGATAGTGACATTTGGTTGCTCTCGTAGCGCAGCAGAGAGAGCTTGCGGTAGCGACTCCATGCCTTGGTCGCCAAAGTCCACCAGCGCACTTCTTGGCTCAAGTGCCATCTTCTGAATCTGCTTATCCTGACCCAGAGTCTCGAGCAAAGTCTGCTCAGCCATAGGCATAGGGCGTGCTGACAAGCCGGGATTTGGTAGATACCAGCCCCAGTATATGCGGTCCAAGACACAGCGAGCGCTCAGCTTGTTGATGTCACCGCCGTAAATACCGTGCATCATAGCTGAGGCTAGGGTACCTGCACCCTTCCGGCTGTTGCTCACGGCATAAAGCCATTCAGATACAGAGTAGTCTTTGGAGGGAAGACGTCTCTTGCGCAAAGAGTTGATACCGAGTCCAAGACTGGCGCCGATGCTCTCAAGATATAGTGGCTCACGGAAGATGTCAAAGATACTAACATTGGGAGGCATGGGGACGAGATGGTCTGGGTAGTAAATATATCGTGGCATGGGCCTAGGCGAGTTGATCGCGAGTCCAAGATCTAGTGCCTAGAGAGTGGCGTGTTAATGAAGAGCTCTCTCAATGCTGCAGCGAACATTCTCACCAGATCGTAGAGAACGAGGTCGTCGAAGCGAAAGGTGTTGCCAGCTAGAGATGACAACGATCGAGCACCGCGCTCGAAAGACACAATGCCGCTCTTCCCCTCGATATCGACGGGTACTCTATCTGTCTTGATCCATCCTCCTAACCTGTCGCTCGATTCGTATAAGGTGATTTTGGCAGTTGACGGGAGCTTCTTTGCGAGGTAGTATGCCGCTGTGAGGCCTGTTAATCCGCCTCCTAGCACTGCAAAATTCGCGTCCTTCGCCTGAGAAACAAATCTCCGCCCATTGTTGACAGCTTTTGTGTAATTGCACGCGGCAATGGGTCGTCGCCGAGTCAGGACCGAGCTTGTGCTGAGGCTACGGAAGCCATTAAGACGTCGGAGGGGCAGTTGGAGGTGAGGTTTCGCTGGTGAGCTCAGGAGAGCTACAACCGTAGATTCTGCTCGACGGCGACTCATTGCTAGAGATCAATTGATCATTGCCGAGCTACTGAGTATATGTGATCACGTCTATGTTACGAGAAAGTCAAAGATCGAAAGATGGTGGAGTGTTTGTTAAACCAAAGGTCCCGCGCTATGAGCCGGCATTCTTCCGTGTGCGTCATCAACACCGCGGAGAAAGAATGGCCAGGATTGATTCTTAGTAAATATTTAATAACCATCTTAAGTAGGTAGCTAGTTGACGGGGTCCTCACAAAGCAATTATGGTAATGAAATATCACGAATTGTCTCTAGGAAGAATCATTGTAGCCGTGAACCCATTGTTTTCATTCTCCCCATCGCGCATACCGCTTTGAAGCATCATGATGCGTGATCTACTGGCCTTTTTGCTTCTTGGCCTCTATGTATATGATACTAAACAAGACATTTGGGCTGCCTCAAAAATACAACCAGAATACCAAACCCCTAAAACGCCCTTCCATGCTCTGCCACCTCGGCCACAGACATTACAAAGCCACCGTAAAAGTACATGTCCTTCGTTCACAGTTTTTGTGTTCATCAAGACCGTATATTGCCGCCCCTCAACTTCTAGGGACTTTGACCATGGGTATCGCGATCTTTTTTTTTCGATCCATCTATCTCCCTTTTCTTCTCTCCGTTTTCATTTAACCAATAACATCAGTCTCCTGCTTGACATCAGTCTCTTCGCCCTTGACAAGCTCCTCAGAAGCTTGCTCATCCACAAACTTCCTCTCGCTTGGGTGCTCTGTGCTTTCGCCAGCTGTCCAGACCTTGTCCTTAAAGCCGCCTTGCTGGCCTTCCTCATGCGCAAAAGCGCAGTTCGGGTTGAGACAAGGATTGAACTTGCACTTTGTCTTGACGTGCGTGAATTTGCAGTCGGCGTTTGTACAGCCAGCGCCGTTTCGACAGAGGGGCATTGACGGGTGTTTGAATGGGCACTGAGGATTTTGGCAGTTGGGGAAGAACTTGCAGTCCTGTTCGCTCTGGTGAGCCAAACGAGCCGCTGGTGAAGGATGTCGCGCAACGCATTTTCGGTTCTTGCATGCAGCGCCGAAGCTGCAGTTATCATTTACATCGACTGAAGTCCCGGGAGGAGCGGCGGGTGACTGGTGAGCAAACTTGCAGTCCTTGTTGGTGCACCTCAAGTTGTACTTGCAAACCGTCTCGTCCGGGTTCGGTGGGTCGCGCTTCTCGCCAGACATGTCGACATCCTCGCCCTCGCCCTCGCCCTCAGCGCCTGCGTTATTACCGCTTTGTCGATCATTGAAGCCCTTGCGGTAGTTACCTCTGCCGGGATGTTGTGTTCGATCAAATAAGGACTTTCCTCCACGACGTTGCTGTCCATATCCACCCTGCTGGAATCCACCATTGTTCATGATATGCTGCGATAGCTGCATCATCATCTGGTTCTGTTGTTCCAGAATGGCGGCAAACTCGGCTGGGTTCGGTTGGCCACCTTGCATCATCCACTGCGCCTGCTGGGGACCACCAGCAGCCATGCCGGCGAGACCAGCCTGAAGGTTTGCAGTGCGGTTGTTGTGTCGGCCAATTCCACCTCGACCTGTTCTAGGCCCAGTAGGTGGTTGACGGCCATGCGTATTGATGCGTTCGTTTCCTGTTTGGCCTCTGACGCGATGAAGTGCAGAATCACCGGCTCTGTCCATGGCCTTGTTCATCTGGCCGAACATGCGCTTATCCCGTCCTCCGCGCTGGTTACCATTTCGCATGGAGCGTGGGCCGGTAGGTCTTGCAGAAGTTAGTGGCTGATAAATACTGTGTGATGAAATTGGTATAACATACGCATTCAGTTCTGATACATCTCCGACATTCATGTCAGTGTCCATATCGCCTTCTGTTGTAGCATCTTGGTTTGTAACAGGCGCTGCGTTGCCCCCGCCATTAATTTGAGCATTTAGAGCTTCGATCTGTTCAAACAACCACTGAGAGAAATTGCGAGTGCTTGGGTCGTCCGAGCCAAGGCCAAGTAGGTCTCCCGAAAGTTCGGCGGCTATTTCGTCTTGAGACTTTCCGTTTACGAGCATGAGTATAATATACTCTGCTAGGGCAGAGTCATCAGCACCACCGGTTCCCCATCCGACCTCGACGAGCTTAGGCTGAATGGCGGCATTGAGAGCCTCAGCCAGGGGCGTGTTGAGGCTTACTTCGACGGGCATGGTGAGAGAGCGCGCAGTCGTAGCCGGGAAAGTGAGCTGTGTGTGTGCTGAGATTGAGAGGAATTTGGGTGGCGCAAGAATTCGCCGCGAAGTGGGATCGGAGGTGAAGCTTTTAGTCAGGGACGCGTTTTTGGGTAATAGAATAGAACAATTCGCGTCGCGTGAGCAAGAGGCTTGTCGCAATGTAGCAAGAAGCGCAGACCTCGAGTCGCTAGATGGGGAGTGATCCGGTGATGTTGCGACGCTGTACGAATCAGCGATGGAGCGAGGTTTTAAAGTTGATTGAAGATAGATATGAAGTTGGCAAGGTCTGCCTAAGGGACGCAGAAGTCGTCAAGAATGGGTCCGGGTCAGTGGAGTCACGTGATGTAGTCGATCAGTCATTGTTCTTTGGTTCGCAAGAGCGACTTTGTGTGGTTTGCAATAGAGTTAGCACAAGAGAAAGTATTTTCCCACTCATTCACTGAAGTGCCCTGGCAGTGAACAGTGCTGCCAATTGGACTATTTCTTCCTTGTTTATATTCACCAAACAAAGAGGCTCTTTTATTAGCGACAAAAAAAAAAAATGACATAGACTACTATCACAGACCAGAAGCTTCGGTGACCAACGAATAAAATGTATGTGCGATTAGTCATGTCTTTGCCGCCGTTACAATGGAATTACTTATCATTTACCAGTTAGACTACATGGGCTACAGAACACGGCGGTGTTAGTTGTTGTCTTGTTGATTCAGGGTCCTAGTTCTTTCTTATGCGCCCCCTTTATTGGGATGAAGCTATTTGTGGATTCTTTGTAGATGCTTCCATTTTCTTTACCATCTTAAGGAAAGGAATGACCTTTGTTTCTTTGTATTACTGGGGCTTGTTCCTATGGATTGGATGCACTGACATGAATATTGGATAGAGGCTTGGCAGGGTTTAGAATTGAAGTTTAGAGCGCCAAATGATGGTGCGTACCAGCAACGTAGATTTTGATATTAACGTACATTACCCAACCACTCAAGGTTACATTTCTCCTCTTTTGAAGTTTTCTCAGTTGCTTTGTTACAGTTTCTGGATGTTCTCATTGAAGTCAGGTGGCAGTAGTATGTAAATCGGAGGGGTTGGGGTTGGGGTTGGCTGAGACAATATTTTGCCACGCAGATGTACTCAAGGGAAAGGCCCGTCACAGCTTAAGGATCTCATTGGTCTTTTTTCATCAAAAGAAGAAAAATAAAAATAGAAACCTGGCGCCTCTATTATTTGGATAGCTAAAATTATCACGACTGCTCTTTGCTTACCTAGCTCCTGATGTTACTAAAGACCTAATGTAGTGAGCTCCATAATGATATGGATAACTACCTTAGGTGACTAGTTACCTTTGGTAGGTAGGTAAAGAAGGAGTCAAGCATCAATCATGTCATGCATCAAAACTTGGGATTCCAGACCACACAGTCTTCTCTCGGCAGATGCGGTGTGGGCAACTGATGTAACATTGAGCTTGAGCTGTAGCAAAAGAAAACCAGCCTCGTCCCCTTCCTGCGAATCAACCTACCAAAATATTCCTGGTGCTGAGGGGCTGTAAATGCCGCTACTTGCTGACTGGTCCTCATCTCACCATTTCATCTTGTTGGCCGTCTCAGCCCTGCTACTGTCGCAGATATAGCAACTGCCTTGCCGTTGAAACCATCATATTCGTCCGTTATTTCGCTACTGCAAGCCCTGGCTAAAGCTCCCGATTCGATTGCCATGTCCTATGGCCTGGGATAACCATGGCAGCTACTGCGCTGGCCGGAACTCGGCTGGGGGGCTGTAACGCTTTTTGAAGATCCCACTTACCCAACCTTGTTTTGACATATTGAATCCTTGAATCCAACAACTCTATTGCGGTCTCTATCTATCGGTCACATCATCAGTTACTGGCTTCTTTTCTCTCTCTGGTGCAGCCCAAAAGTGCAAACCAACCCATCTGCAAACAGCAACCGCTGAAATTTCGGGTGGTAGTGTAACGTAACGTTGCGCTTCAAGGTTGTCTGTCATACCCTTCCTCATCACTATGTGCTGCAGCTCCAGACTGTAGGCAAGGGACGGATACCGACATCGAGTTATTGGATTGGCAGTGCGCGCAGCTGTATATCGAAAACAGGCTCGACGCCATCCTATCGAATCAGCCTCTCTCAGGAGATAAATAAAATGCGACCCCGCCTACCTAGGCAGAGGCCAGGGATCATCACTCACTATTTACGAGACGAGGCGGAGCTGGAGGATCGTCAGTCTTATTAAACAGGGCCTGGCGCTTAAAATCCTCCGTCCTATTCATATCCATCCCGAAGCATCCATCCCTTTATACAGTACATAAGCACTTATCATCTCGCCCAATACACATTTTAATTGTGTACCTATCATCTCTCATCATCGCATCTCGGCGATATGTGGTCCAAGGCCAAGACTCTCCTGGCCATCGCCGCCTTCACCCTTGCCCCTGTCGACGCCATATGGCCAGTGCCCAAGAAGATCTCAACTGGAGACAAGGTGCTTTTCATTGATCAAAGTATCGATATCACCTACAATGGAGACTTTGTATGCTGGACTCCTCCTGGTTCTGTTTTTGATTCCTGTAACCATTCCGCGCAGCTTAATACTGAGACCTTGCTTGATAAACAGATGCCGTACACTTATAACTACCAACCTGATGCCGGCGCCAAGTTCAACAGCAAGCAGATCGTTCAGGCCGGTGTATCCCGTGCTCTTCAGGCCATTTTCAAGGACAACTTTGTCCCTTGGAAACTCCGTGAGCGCAACTCAGATTTTGAGCCCGATTTGCACAAGAAGCAGTGGGTGAAGTCGCTCAAGATTGTCCAAACTGAGGAGGATGACAAGAACACTTTCAAGCCTCTCGCTGGTGAGGTTGATGAGTCCTACACACTTGCACTATCTGAAAAGGGTGAGGCTTCCATCAAGGCCAAGTCATCCACAGGTATCCTACATGGACTCGAAACATTTCTCCAGCTATTCTTTAAGCACAGCTCCGGTACTTCATGGTACACGCCACACGCGCCCGTCTCCATCGAAGATGAACCTGAGTATCCTCATCGCGGCATTCTTCTTGATGTTGCCCGTAATTTCTTCGAGGTGGAACACATTAAGCGCACCATTGACGCTATGTCCTGGAGCAAGCTGAATCGCCTCCACCTTCACATTACTGACTCGCAGTCCTGGCCTCTTGAAATTCCGGCACTTCCCAAGTTAGCTGAAAAGGGAGCATACCACAAAGGTCTTACCTACTCCCCTGAGGACCTCGCCGGCATTTACGAGTATGGTATCCACCGTGGAGTTGAGGTAATCATGGAGATTGACATGCCTGGTCACATTGGTGTTGTTGAGCTCGCATATAAGGATCTCATTGTCGCATACAATGAGAAGCCGTATCAGTGGTGGTGTAAGGAACCACCCTGTGGTGCGTTCCGGATGAATAGCTCTGACGTATATGATTTTCTCGATACATTGTTCGAGGACCTCTTTCCTCGCATCTCTCCATACAGCGCATACTTCCACGCCGGTGGAGATGAGCTCAATCACAACGACTCCAAGCTCGACCCAGGCGTGCGTTCCAACGAGACTGAAGTCCTCGCACCCCTTTTGCAGAAGTTTGTCGACTACACCCACGGCAAGATTCGGGACGCTGGCTTGACTCCATTCGTCTGGGAGGAGATGATTACTGAGTGGAACATGACCCTTGGCAGGGACGTGGTGATTCAGTCTTGGCTCGGTAACGGCGCTGTCAAGGCCATGGCTGAGGCTGGTCATAAGGTCATTGACAGCGATTATAACTTCTGGGTAAGTAACGATTCAATGTTCTGAAAAAACGAAACCTTTGCTGACTGATACTCGACAGTACCTCGACTGTGGTCGTGGACAATGGCTCAACTTTGATAACGGTGACGCCTTCAAGACCTATTACCCCTTCAACGACTGGTGTGGTCCCACCAAGAGCTGGCGCCTCATTTACTCACACGACCCCCGTGCTGGTCTGTCTGAGGAAGCTGCCAAGCTTGTCCTTGGCGGTGAGGCGGCTGTATGGACAGAGACCATCGACAGCGTCAATCTCGACACCATTGTCTGGCCTCGCGCCGCTGTTATGGGCGAGGTTCTTTGGTCAGGTCGAACTGACGCCTCCGGTCAGAACAGATCGCAGTATGATGCAGCGCCCCGGCTGGCTGAGCTGCGTGAACGCATGGTGGCTCGTGGTGTAAGTGCCTCGCCGATTCAGATGCCGTTCTGCACACAGGGTAATGCTACTGAGTGTGCACAGTTCGAAGGATGAACAAGCGCACGATATAATTTCTGAGTTATTCTGCATATAGTTTGATACCAGCACTTAACAGAATTTTTGCCCTCCTACTCAGTATTTGACTTGATTGAAACCTGAAACGGACATTGAAGGAATGCGGGGCCGAAGTCTCGGCACGGGAAGCGGGGCATCCCGGATCGCCGCGGGTACCGTATGGATTGCACACTGACATCTCGAGCCATCTACACTAAATCTTGATCGTCATTAGAGCCGTCAACCTCGGCAAGTGAAGAAGTCCGAGGATGATCAGGAGAACAGCTCATTGGCCAAAGAACCAATGACCTGACATGTATGATGTGTTAGAAATAGCTCTCGTGACGTGTTAATTCGTGGGGTCAGTTCTCTTTGTGCTGAACTAAAATCGATCTGGCGTTTGTGAGTTTATTGTGGATGTGGATATGGGCTCGTGCTTTGTAGATCGAGTTGCCGAATTGGGTATCCTGATCGTCAAGTAAATCCCCGCCGGTGTTGGAACCAAGAATGGTTTTCCACCCCGATCTCGTGTCTGGACAATGAAGGTAAACTTTGAGATGAGATGAGAGTAGAGCTTGTTTAATCTGGAGAAGTAGCAGTAGTCATTGGAGTTCCGATAACCTTTAACTTTCAAGGGTTTGGCTTGCGAGACTATTCACACCCAAGGAGTCAAGGAACAACAATACCAACTAACTAACGCTTTGAGAAACGATAACTAAACACATCCAGGCTTCTATCGCTAATTTGAAACACCATTTACCCCGCCATACCATGCAAAGAGTAAAAAACTCTCCTCCCCACCATAATAAAAGTCATGCATATGAATGTCCCCTCGCTTGAGCAGCAACGCCTCGGTAGGAAATCAGGAGTTTGGTCAGTACCATACCGCTTCAGTGAAGAGATTGGAGAGTGACGTCTTGTCTACTAGGCCTTTGTCAGAATAACTCGTCGGGGACGGAGACTCGGTTATCCTGACCTGTCCGTTTCTAGAACAGTTGCTGTGCAGATGTGCCAACTAGTCTACTTAAGATACAGAGCATAGACAGGGAAACATATATATAGGCTTCTAAATCCCTAGCTTGAAGACGCTTGTGCTAAGTCCTCGTCCGTGCTCTTGATGCTTGTGGGAGATCCAACCACCCATGACAAGAAGCGATACCCACACTCTATAATTACTTGAAACCCAGAATTCGATTTCTGTCAGGCAAACTTTGGCTTGTTGAGTTTGACTTTCTACTATTAAACCATTAGTACATCTCTTCAACATGGGTGTTGTGGAAGCTCTGCTGGAGCAACTCTCCTTCAAGACCACATTCATCGTCCTCTTCTTCGCATATGGAGTCTACTCTATCATCTGCCGCATTGACGAACACCGAAGAATTAGAAGCCTTGGTCGTTATGGGCCTCAATTGAAAACATATGCCCCTTGGAGTAAGTCAGGTCTCATTCTAGCATACTGACACCTTCATACTCATCGCTTCTCAGGCCTTGATCTCGTGGTGAGATTCGTCAGAGCTACGGTCAAACACCAGAACCTGGCATCCTGGAGAGACGGTATTTTCGGACCCTCAAACTCATGGACGGCTGAAGCTCGTCTTCTTGGTGTTCGAACAATTTTCACTGCCGATCCAGCGAACCTCAAAGCGATCTTGGCTACCCAATTTGGCGATTATGGCAAGGGAGAACCATTCCACGCAGAATGGAAGGATTTCTTGGGTGATAGTATCTTCACTACTGATGGTGCTTCATGGCATGCCAGTCGTCAGCTCATAAGGCCTCAGTTTACAAGAGACCGTGTGAGTGACTTGCACTGCTTCGAGGCTCATATGCAGACTCTTTTCAAGGCTATTGCCAACCGAGGGCCACTTCAGGGCGAGAACCAACCTGTTGATATGGATAACATAGATGGTCGGGTCTTTGATATCAGCGACTTATTCTTTCGCTATACTCTCGATGTGGCCACTGAGTTTCTTCTTGGATGGGATGTCAAGTCTCTTACGTGAGTAGCCACCAGCAGGTGGCACAGTATCACTAACATAAAAAATTAGCACACCAAAGCAAGAATTTGCCGAAGCATTTAACGACGTCCAACGCATTCAAAACATCACCGCTCGCGTTGGAAAACTTCGCCACATCATCCCCAAGTATCGCTTCTGGCGCGGCCTCAAGACGGTCAACCACTTCATCAACTTTTATATCGAGCGTGCACTCCGTCTAAGCCCTGAGGAGTTGGCTTCCAAGACAAAAGACGACCACAGCTATACGTTTCTGCATGCTCTTGCTAGTTTCACGCGAGACCGAACAGTACTACGGGATCAAATCATTGCTGTTCTTCTTGCGGGGCGAGATACCACTGCTGCAACGTTATCATGGGCTCTATATGAGCTTGGAAGATATCCCAATGCTGTTAAAAAGTTGCGTGCTGAGATCATCTCCACACTTGGTACTGAACGTACGCCAACATATGAGGATCTCAAAAGTATGAGTTATCTCAAGGCTGTTCTTAATGAAACTCTTCGTCTATATCCGGCGGTCCCTTTCAACGTCCGTCTTGCTCTCAAGGATACGACTCTTCCACGAGGCGGCGGCCCGGATGGCTCTGAACCACTCCCCGTTCTGAAGGACTCGCCAGTGTCATATTCCACACTGGTCATGCAGAGACGTTCAGATCTATATCCTCCTGTCAGCGCTACCTTCGCTGATCCCCAGATCTTCAGCCCAGATAGGTGGGCCCACTGGCATCCCAAGCCTCATAATTATATCCCTTTCAACGCTGGCCCTAGAATTTGTATCGGTCAGCAGTTTGCTCTGACCGAGATGAGTTATGTTCTGGTGCGTTTGTTCCAGAAGTTTGATCGTGTGGAGAGTCAGATGAAAGAAATCGACGGAGGAGAACCTCTCCTCAAGGCAGACATTGTCTTATCACCGGGCCAGGGAGTCAAGGTTGCTTTGTGGGAAGCCCAGAAGTAATCGTTGGTGCCGTATAGGTTGTGATTATTGTATGGGATTTTGTGCACAAATCGGATCAAATGACATCGAGATACTAGTAGCTATAGTTTTGTTCACAATATCATTTGGCTAATGTCTTCTTGATCATTGCCTTTAATGTTCAAACGCGTCAGTTTCCAGCAACCAAACATTAAGCCATCTTTTACTTCCTCCCAAAGCTATCCCTCATGGCTTTCCCAAATCTTTCAATGGCTTTGTTCATATTATCAGGCGTAGCCGATGCATACGTCGCTCTGAAGAAGAGCCCGGGTGGTGCCTTATCCTTCTCAGTTAAGAACCACGAGCCTCGGGCGATAAGAACACCATTCTCGATGCAAGAATTGAAAATCTCCTCTTCAATATCCACAATGCTTCGCTTTCCTGCTTGTGGATGCTTCGTATGATCGATATTGATCCACATCTTCAACAGTTAGTATGGTTCCTTTATATGCAAAAAATGCGAAATACTTACAAACATGCCAGCGACAGGAGGAGTCCAGCTAACAAGATCGCTAGGTAGATGGTCTTCGCAAGCAGCGAGAAGTGCGTTTCGCTTCTTTGTATATTCCAGTCGCAGGTTCATCAACCATCGTAAATAACCCTCATGGCCCCATGTCTCATCAAGGAGCTTATATAGAATAGCCTGAGAGAAGCCACTTGGCCCTTGACTTGCAACTTCAGCGTGCCGAATATACCGCTCGACAATTTGTTCCGATGCTGTTATCCACCCAAGACGAGAGCCTGGCACAAGAACCTTTGAGAAAGAATCCATACGCATAACTCGTCCGTCGACGTCGATGCTCAGAAGTGAAGGAATGAGAGATGAGATAAACTCATCTACCGTCTCTGGAGGGGGTACTTCTGGCTGGTCGCGGCCTGTGTATGGTTGCATCTGAAGGAAGTAGTATGGCTCATCTTCGATGATGTATAGATCATGTTTCTGCGCCACGGCATAAATGGCTTTTCGTCTTTCAGTTCCCTGTGTTGCGCCTGTGGGATTTTGTCCTGAGGGAACAGTGTATAGGACATGAGGTTTCCTCGAACCTCGTTCTTGAGCATCCCAGTTTGACAAGAGCTCATCCATAGCCTCAGGAATTAAACCCTCTTCATCTATTGCAACACCAAATGCCTTCACACCAAGAGGACCAACGGTTTCCAGGGCAGTCGAGAAGCTGAAATCTTCAGTAAGTATAGAGTCGCCACGATCCTTATCGCAAAACATCCGCAGAGCCTCCTCCAACGCTCCAGTGCTGCCAATTGTCTGACAAACTCTCCAGTCCGCATAGGGAGGGTTGTACACAATCTCAGTGTGTTCTGTCAGGTATCTCATCATCTGAGGGGACCCTGTGGCTTGGCCGTAGTTGCACGCGATGGACAAGTCATAAGTGCCCCCGCGATCTCTCACGTCGTATTTACCAATTGTTACAGTTTGGCCTGACTCCTCCGTCTCTTTTTCTGAGAACTTTGGGGCCACTGGAACTTTGAAGCCGAGTTCAGCAATAGGAAAGACTTCACTGGACGGCAGGCCACCGCCAAGTGAGATAAGACCAGGTTTCTTCATGTGGCGAGCTGCTTGTTTCAGAGTACATGGTTCTCGCACTCGACTCTCATGACTTAGATGATCTATAAAGATGTGTAAGCTATAGATCTCAAATTCGGTGTATTTTTCACACATACTGTCCCATCGCTTGGACTTGGGCAGTCCGGTTGTCTGTCATTACAATGAGCTCCAGAACAAGCAACGCTTGAGCTTCTCAACTTACCGGACCTTTGAACATATCACTATCCGAAGCAGCAGCAACTCCAGCCACAAGTTTTCCCGCTTTTAGTCGTCTCTCCTTCACCGCGTCGATGGCGGAGAGCTGCTGTGAGGTATCATAATGCGCTGGGCGAGCAGCTGGGGCAGCTTCGGCGCTTGACAAATACCGCGATGTGGTATGAAGTGAGCGACTGTGTCGAATCAGTGGCCTAAGCCGGGATGCTCTCACAGTGGGAAGCATTGTGAAGGTGCTTGAAGGTGCTTGATATCGTTTGTGCACCGTGTAAGTGGAGCTGGCTGATGGACTGGTGGAAGTTCAAGCAGCAAGAGGTCAAGATCTTAGCACAGTGATGGAGGGAGAAACTCGTTACTCGATACTCATCGAGAACAGAAGCAGGGACTCGACAGAATACCAGAGAGTGTCTTAATAATCCCCCTCGGAGCCGGGAGATGCATCAAACGTCGCCGGTGCCGGGCTTCTCAGTCTCCGCCCGATCTTAGCCGGCAGTATCCCAGATACCCTACACCGGCCTTCCGGGCTTGAGAGCGGGGTTGTGTCATTCACGCCTCACGGGGTCAGATCTCTTTATTCTATTGAGTTATCTATTACGTATGTTTGGTTCGCATGTTTTGCTGTGGTACGTTGCGCGTGACCATCGTTAAGGAGCGGTGGCCGCTTCTTGAGCTGTTACACCAAATAATCGCTACGATATCGGCACTTGACCACGCCCTTTGCATTGTCACCTACGCCCAGTGGCCTAGTGTCGTTATTAGCGGGCCAACCTCCCGCCTTCAGCCATGACGAGATACGGGTAGATTACCCCAGAATGATAAGAGAACACATTCTCCACGGTCAGACAGATCCGCCCATGAACGATGCTGCAGCTCTGTCACTGCATAGATAACGATAAAGAGATCTTAAATACCTACTTAGGAATGGTGAATGCAAGTACCGTCCACCGATTGTTCCAAAGCATTCAACCAAGGCTCAAAAAAGTAGGTGTATCATAAATCTAGTTTATCATAGTTGCCAGCTCTCATGTTTCTTTGGAGACCATGTTGGCCAATAGGCTTTACACCAACCCCTAAGGCAAAGAAAAGGAAGGCATTGTAAAATCAAACCATGTGGAAACTCCCCCCTGGGCAGTTAACATACCCGTATCCATCATATTCTCACACTCAACTTATTAATCCAGTCGTGGCTGAATATGCAGGCATGCAACGCTTGCAACCATAGCCAAGCATGTCGCCCACGATACATGAACCAGCATGATATAATCGATACCTGCACCAGTGCATTTCCCTACCAGCACACCAAGAGACACGCAGGCTGCAAAGATGGGAGATAGGTTAGGGTCCCGAAGGCGTCGTCGATGAAGAAAGGAAGCAACCGAACAACCATAGATGATACAGGCTGTGAGCACTTGCCACTGAGAAAGCCTAATCAACGATTCGGAATGCGTTGTCTGCGGCCAGGTCTGGCACCACCCAAGACGTCAGTTTTTATCACCCCAAAGCATTCTGTGCAGCAGATTCGCAATCTCATAAGAATACTGAAGCGATCGTGCACTCAGTTAGACTCACCGTGTCTGGTAGATGAGTAGTTGAGCGTATTTGGCGCATGAACTCTGACATGACCCAAGCGCTTCCACCTGCTGGCAGAAGCTCAACCAAGTCGGCAACGAACTGCGTAAGCGACACATGGTGGGCAGAGCCTTTCTTAGACGATCGATACTGGTCATTTGGATGAATCGTCATCAGATGCGAAGGACTCTTGCACGAAGCGAAGTGTGTTGTGAAGGTGATTAACTAGTCTCAGGCTGAACAACTTACTCTCTTCTCCTAACGTTAAATCATTGGGCCCATGCAGTCTTATAAGTAGTCGATCCTGGGCTAAAGAGGATGCTGGACGTTACTGCCTAGGACAGCAACATAATAAGAGGGCCTCAATTTACCTGGTTATACTCGATACTTCTGTAATTCGGTAACCCGGAGAGTGTATGCATGTCTGGGCTGTCGTTGTAGGACAGCGAGAGAAATGCCAACAGCGCGCTATTGACAGAACCATTACTTTCGGAGCTTGTCTTGGTTTGATGCACTCGTGCCTGATGATTGCGCTGATGTTGGGTTGAAACGATAGTAAGGCACACTCAGCTCAGAAGTTGTGACGATAATGTCAGCCAATCGTTTGAGCCTCATACGGTTCTCCCGCCTAACACAATTCCAAACCGACTCTTCTGCCTCATACGTGGGTCACTTCCATAGGCCCCCATTATGTGATGTCGTTGTAAAACAGAGCAGCGACCAAATTGGCAGAAATTCCAAATGACAGCCTCACATCTGAGGACTAGGTGCCGAATCTACCAATCATGCAGGAATGCAGCTTTCTTGAGGCGAACATGCTCATATTATTTGGCTGACTGCTGTATCAACCACTGATATGCATTGCTTCTTACCAATGGCGAGGTTCTGATGCTGGCTAGCTTCAGGCTCTGCGTTGGGTGCCCATGGATATAAGAACTTTGGAAACGTCCAGAAGACGCAGCCAGCGATATTGTTCTTGGACTGAATCCATCATTTATCTCGAGCAAACGTTGTCGTGCCGTTCAAAAAGCGGTATTTGGGCCGCCCCTCTCTCTCTTCCAAGCCCAATCTTCTGATTGCCACGGACAGCATGCCTGACACAACAGGCACTTTCATCTGGCGAATTGTACGCCATGTCGCAATAATCTTACCCGCGGGGACGCTTCTTGGTGCTGGTATTGCCTTGGAACTACCCCGGCACCCTCACTTAGATGTTGTGTAAGTCTGTATTTGCGCGTCGGAGCTTCCATACTGATAGTACCCAGAATCTTCTTGTTGCTAGCCGTGTCTGCCATGATATCTATTCTCTTGCATGCTCAGGCCTTTCAACAGTAGGCGCCTTGGACTGGGAATCCGAAGAAAAGCTGACAACTGAGTCATAGAGCCCGTCTCGGCCCTGTCGCTATTCTTGTTGCACTTGGTTGCATCATCTCTCAGTCACACTGCTTCAAACAATCCCCAAAGTCGATGGACGAGCTCATAGCCGGATTTCGAGATTATATTCTCAAGATGGCCATAGTCACATCCGCGATAGCCATGAGGTTGACGTCTGTACCCAGAAACAGGCAAGAGTCCGGGGATATTGCCGAGGAAGGAGAGCATATTCTATCCATGAGTATTGAGTCGCGCAAATCTCTGCGGAAGCTAAGCGCAAAACTCTCCTGGGATATGGCCTCCACTGCAAGCCGTATGGATATTCTCTCTAACATAGGCTCATTGGATTTCAAGTTTATGCCTGGACCTAAATCCCATGATTCGGACTGTTCATCCGGTGAAGACTCGGCCATTACACTCTCCTCTGGCTTGAAAGGTGAGCCGAGTAGAATCATGGACATCATTGAATGGGCTACTGCCACAGGCCAAACCACATTCGAAAAAACAGGAGACTCTTTCTCGACACAGACGGTGCTGCAAAAAGATACGGCCTAGTGGCTTGTGACACAAAACAAAGCATGTCATTTGAATCTGCTAGTTTGGTGACTGCGAAAAAGTCCGGAATATAATATTGAAAGGATCATGGACATTGCCTCCCCAAGGACAGGACCTAGCCCGGAATAAGAACTACAAGAGCTCGTGCGAACGAAGACCCATCGACTTTTGGGCACTGTGTTTTCTGGATGATTTTGTACCTTTTGAAAAGCGGGCGTCAGTCTTTTTACTGATTTAAGGTGTAACCCATCCAACCGTCGCTGGCTCAAGGAGTTGCGGGGGATTAGTGGGGGACTGCTGGACTGCTGACCCAGGCGCTGGATGGACTTTCGAGTTATGGTCTTGTAGAGTTTTCTCGGGACAGTACGGGGTTTAGCTGGATGGTAGAGTCGGTTGTGACGCATGTTCTCTTGTTTCTTTTTGTCGTCGAATCATTTTATATATAGATGTATGTATATCTTGAGGAGATGGATACGGGCATTTAGTAAGGCAATACTCTGTGGGGAAATAAACGTTGTTAAATTCGTTACTGTATTGGTATCAGTCGTCCGTCGATGACCGGGCTTGGTTTGATGATGCTGAGTGAAAAGTGTTGTGGTCACAATTGGATTGGAAAAGGTGTATTTTACCTTAGTACCCTCCCTTACATTGCCCAGGGTGCCTTAACAACCAAGGGAAGGACGGAAAGAGCAAGACGTAAGCTTACATAAGCAACAATCCACCAATGAGGTTCTACCATGACAACATTGCCAGGAGCTCACCCACGACGATAACGACAATCCACTATCATCTTCAGTACCATCTTACCTCGAACATTAACATAAGTCAATGGCACGAGGCGCCATTGCGAGGACCAGATAGTGCGCAGGGTCATGGTCGAGTCTCTGCTGCAGCGACATCTTTCCAATCGAAGCGCTGGGCCCTCAAAAGCATCGCGCATCTACAGGTACTGGTCCCTTAGCTGAGGAGCTAAGCTGCCGCCATGTATTGGCCCATTGGAACACCACGCATCCATGCTACCAGCAGCAGTCGAGCCCCAGCCTTCAAGCTTGTCGTATCTCATGATGGCCTCACGAGTCCCTCCGATTCTAGTCTAACGCCATCGCCTGGTCCTCCGATCTCTCAGCCTCATTGCTATGCCGTTGATGACCTCGACTCTCCACCACCACCAACCCCAATCACACCAGGAATTAGACCTGTTGAGCACGATGACTATACAACCGGCCGACCTCCACAAGATTCTGAAAGTGCCGAAAGCGGTGGAATTCCTGTTAAAGACCCCATATTGGCATTGCGAGTTTCACGTTCCGGTAACCTGTTCGCTGTTATCACAACGACTTCCATAACAGTCTGGCAGACCAAAGTAAGACCTGCAAGACACTTTTGGCACAAACGTCCTTCATGCTGACCAATATAGCCCGCTGTTATCCTAGCTGTGGTTATTCGATCAGCTTATTCCCTGGAAACGTATGGCAGGAATGTAGACCTACTACTAAGACCCGACGCCGCCATTCTCGTGATACATACAGACCAAGGCTATCTCATAACTTACTCGTTGGCTACTGATTCCGACTCGCGCGTATACAAGCCTCACTTTGCGAATTACAATAACGTTCAGCGAAGGAGACAGAGTCTTATTGGAGGCCTCGCTGGTCTGCCCCCAGAGCAGATATTATGGGGCGCTGGCGAAGGGCCAGGGGTTCGCGACCTCAGTGTTCGCTTTAGAATGGTGATTAAGGTCGATGCCGGTATCGAAAGTGCGCTTGCTCTCGACGATGAGCTGATGGTAGCAACAAGGAAGCCTGCTGCGGTTCAATGTATCCGCTGGACCCCGGATAATACTGGCTCACAGACGAGAACCGAGATAATTAGTCGAATGGGATGGGTTGAGAAGAAGGCGACAATCGTGGAGATGACACACGACCGTCCAATGAACCTTTTGACATGGATTACGAGTAGCGGACGAGCTTATGCGGTCCAGCGATATAATCATCGAGCAGAGAGCAGCCAGACCGACGACGCGGATGCTAAGCGACTATTCAAAGGCCATTGTTTCCATGTTCCTCAAGGCGAGCATGACCGTGCCATTACAGCGGTCATAAATGCACGCTTTTCTCTCATCGCCGTTGGTTGTTGCGATGGCACTGTACAGGTATACTCCGTGCGTGACTATGCTGGCAACATCCCTCATTCACATATACATCAAGTCCCGGTATCAACGGCATCATCGGGAGCATTTACTAGCCTGAGTTACTCGCCCGATGGTTACTGTCTTTTCGCAGGCTTCCAAAAGGGCTGGTCTACCTGGAGTATGTTTGGCAAAATTGGGAGCCATAGTTTTGGATCTGAAGAGACAACATCGCGCGCCAATGGCGAAGAATGGCTCTCTGGAATTTCGGGAGCTACCTGGGTAGGGGGTGGCTCCGAAATTCTGATGAGAGGACGCAAGCATGAAGCTATATGGTCACTGGAGATGGCCAAGAATGCCGTTACTGGGTGTTACAACGAGGCAAATGTTTTCCGGACAGTGCTACAGACTCCTTGTAGTGTGATGGTCTACAGAGGCTACGATGTTCCAGATCTTACCAGTATTTCAGCGGAGCCCTTTTTATGGCACACGGCAAAGGTTCCTCCCACATACCTGTTGAACCAATGGCCAATACGGCAAACTGTCATCTCTCCCGATGGTCGCTACGTAGCTGTGGCTGGCCGACGAGGACTTGCTCATTACAGTGTCAATAGCGGTCGCTGGAAGACATTCGCCAATGAAGCTATGGAGAATGAGTTTCAAGTCAGAGGCGGCATGTGCTGGCATCAACACATCCTTGTTGCTGCAGTAGAAGCCAATAGAAGATTCGAATTACGACTGTTCTCCCGCGAGACAGCACTTGATTCAGCCCAGACATTACATACTCAGACAATCCCAGCCCCTGTGGTCCTTGTGACTACTTCTGGCGAGGATTCGCTTCTTGTTTACACCTACGAAAATTTACTATATCATTTCATCTTTACGCCACATGGCAGTTCTATACGTCTCACCCAGGTAGGCCAGATTGCGTTTCACGGCATCGTCAGGTCTCCAGCTCGAGTGAGGGGATTAAGCTGGATACTGCCTGACACGCAATTAACAGATGGCGACCCTTCCCAGGACGTTGCCGTTGCCTCGGTAATCTTTCTTGTTGACGGAAAGCTTGTCCTACTACGACCGTCTCTAAACGAGGAGGGCCAGCTGAAATATGATATGCGTGTCATTGCACAAAACGTGGAGTACCATGCCAGTGTCCGGGATCAGCCATTGCGTAACGCGAACCGGCAGCTTGAGGATAACCCCTTACGGAACGGACCGCCAGCCTTGAAAGACTCTCTTTGGGTATTTGACGGAATGGAGCTCAAGGCCTGGCCAGACGTCAACCAAGTTCTAGATGCAGCTGGAGATAATGGCAAGGAGCCCCCATCCCCAGTCTCTATTCCCGTCGACTTTTACCCCCTTTCGGTTCTTTTAGAAAAGGGAATTGTGTTGGGGGTTGAATCGGATCTTGTCCAGCGTCGTGATGTGAACTTTTCTTATTTTCATTTCGCTATTAGGGTAAGGTTTGAAGCATACTGGTATGATTTAGTAGCTGACGATAAACAGACACACCTCATACTTCCAGACTTGCTTCGGTTCTACCTGAGACAAAGCAGATCAGTTGAAGCCTCCAACTTGGCTCATCAGTACAAAGAGCTCGAGTATTTTGCACACGGGCTAGAGATATTATTACATCGTGTATTGGATGAGGAAGTTGACACATCCCCAAAGCCTGTTGATGCCGTGCTACCTCGCGTGTTGTCCCTCTTATCCTCTTTCAAAGAGTATCTCGATATCGTGCTGCAGTGCACACGCAAGACTGAAGTTCGTCAGTGGAAGACGCTGTTTGCATACCTTCCGCAGGCACAAGAACTCTTTGAAGAGTCTTTGCAAAGAGGCTCATTGAAAACAGCAGGTGGCTACCTAATTATATTACATACACTGGACGAATTAGGGTCCTCAACCGAACAATCGGTGCGACTTCTATCTCGTGCCATGCGGGAGGGTGATTGGGAGCTATGTAAAGAACTTGCACGCTTCTTGGCGGCTATGGACGAAACGGGTGAAACATTACAAGAAGCCATGAGAATGGTGGAGGTGGCTCTCAAACAGGAATCGGCGCAGGATAGTATCGGAAGTCGACTTCATATTCCATCATCGCGCGCAGCAAATGGAGGAGGGAGTGGCTTGACAAGTGGCGACGAGGACGGGACCTCGGAGTCAGATATACGATCTGGCAGCGATGGAGGCAGTGTCGCTTCGACGATAAGCGCCACTTAGAAAGCTAAAGAAGATTTGGATTCATTGTTCGTTTTGGGATTATTTTTGAACAGCTGCTGGAGTTTGAGGCTGGGAATGACGGGGATACGGCAATAGGAATGCTTGCCATGCCATTTTGGAAGAGCTCTTACTGTAACGGCCAATTGACATCTGAAGTAATACTCTGTAGATGCTGAACAAATAGAGAACAAGATAGATGACGACCAAGGTAGGGGTGTTGTTGTCGATGGAAACAAATCATTAACTGTCATCAAAAGTATGCGCTTCACATGTCCGATTCGTACAGTGCCATGTTAGAAGACGCATTCCATATGTTGTAGCCTATTCATTCAAACTTGAATGAACAATCCTTTAGTTTAAAATGCAACGAAGCAGTAGGGATTGTTAAGTTAGTATGAGGCCTGCCAAGAATTCAGAGCTGTGCATGGTAGGGAATTTAATCTAACAATAAGTCGTGATAATTCTATGGTGTCTGGATGAGGCTCAAATTCGGGAGATGTACCCCGCCAGGTCACGTTACCTGATCGTCTGGTTGCTATCCTGTTCCAGCTGGACCGCAGACGAAAGACACAGAGGCAGGACGCAGAGACGGCTTTTGCAACCCCACCATCGAGAAGCCCAAACCAAACCAAAGCCTAGACCACGAACGACCAGGTCAGGGTATAACGAAACACGATCTCTACGATAATACATTCCCTATCACGCACGTTAATATCGCCGAGTATTGGTACCTGCGCATCTGTCAACAACCCGACTGGCGACTTCATAAGCTGGGACATGGTCGCTCGTTATTGAGCTGCCTTTGTCGATAGCTTCTCCATATTTCTTTTGCGCCCAACATGATGGATGACTATGTGAGCGAGTCGGATAGCGACTATACAAGTTATTGGCGAGACTGGGTGAGTGCCTACAGCAGCTGTTGAGCCACGGAGACAATGCGCTCTCGATATCGCTACCCGCCTTCACTATATAGTTGTTGAATGGATAGTGGTTCAGCACAGAGGCGCGGGTCACTGGTGTCTCTTCTCATCTTGGATTTTCACAGGCTAATCAAGGATCTTTGCAGTTCATCTCATCGAGGGGTAACGAGTACTTTTGCGAAATCGACGAGGACTACCTTACAGACAGGTTTAACTTGACAGGCCTCAACACTGAAGTCCAGTACTATCAGTATGCGCTGGATCTCGTCACTGATGTCTTCGATCTCGAATGCGATGATGAGATGCGGGAGGCGATCGAGAAGTCAGCGAGGCACCTCTATGGTCTCGTGCACGCTCGCTATATCGTCACAACAAGGGGCCTAACAAAAATGGTGCGTACATCTTGCTTATACACCAGTGTATCACTCACTAACATATCAAAAGCTTGACAAGTATAAGAAGGCTGAATTCGGGAAATGCCCTCGTGTTATGTGCCACTCTCATCCCCTCCTCCCCATGGGACTCTCTGATGTGCCCAACATGAAGCCCGTCAAGCTCTACTGCGCTCGCTGTGAGGATATTTATAACCCTAAATCTTCACGACACGCTGCCATCGACGGCGCCTACTTTGGCACGTCCTTTCATAACATTCTTTTCCAAGTGTATCCCACTCTCATCCCGACTAAGAGCGTGGAACGCTACGTCCCCCGCGTGTACGGATTCAAGGTACATGCTTCGGCTGCTCTGATTCGCTGGCAGAGCGCCAAGCGTGACGAAATGCGCCGTCGTCTTCGCAAGCTTGAGATCGACACTGGTTTCCGTGAGGAAATGGAAGACGAGGAAGATGATGATGAGGAGCTTGAATTCGAGGGTATAGATGGCCGCATGGCTGTTGTAGAAGGCCTCTAGGAGGCCATGCTCTCACTTACGAATGAGAGCGTCAGGATGGGCACTGGTGATAGAATCAAGGTCATACCAGCTGACGTCCTGGGTGGCCAGCATGGTTCTATCAGAAGGACATAAACAGAACTCGTCTAAAAACATTCCTTGCGTTCTAGCACTTATTGAGATTGTTGAATGGACGCAGATCTACTGCTAGACAAACATTCGGCGTCTCTCGAAAGGGATGAGAACTATTCTGTTGTTTCCGTGATTGTCGGTTTGGTTCTGGATTGGCGTTTGGCGGCAAGTCATACGGGCTGGGCTGGACAGGGGCTGGTATAAACCACGATGGAGTGCGAAATAGTATCTTTTTTGAATTATAGCTGTTCAATAATAAGCGTCATTTTTACTAATGCAATGGTTGGTTGTCAATTGTGCTAAGTTTTCGCTAGATAAATATAAAGCCCCTTCTTTTAGTCTAGCAAGTACCTATATACACATTCGAAATGATGTTCACGTCGAGCCAAGGTTGGTATCAATCGGTCATTTCTTTGTTCGTGTCATGTCGTGCCCAAAATAAAGACGTCTATCTGCCCACAAGCTGTTCGCTTCCCATTACAAGCAAAAATTCAATCGTGTCTGATATTCCGCAGCCCACCTTCCCCCCTGAACCTGAATATACCGTACATTTAAAGAATTACACACCGATGTACATACTGCCACTGCGTGTATTGCTTTTAAGCCCTATTTTCTTTCAATTGCAATGCTCCACGGCCTTAAACACGGTTCTCAGCATAATGAGTGTCGCCGTATCTATTTTCAGTGAATCGCTCGTCAGGGAACCTGTTCTCTAATCGATCAGAGTCATCCATCCTCTGTAGCTCTACATCTTGGAAGTTCTGGCTGGGCCTAGGCTCTTGATCTGTATTTTGGCGCACATTCCGTTGAGCGAGTGCAGATGTCATGGGCGGGTATGATGTATCTCCAGAATGGCCCACGTTACGTTGAGGAGAATATACGCCGAGCTCCTCGTCCGTGCCAGCATAGCCCTGCCGTCCAACACCTGCCCAGAAGGCACGCTCATCACTTCGAGGACCCCATGCCCAGCCTGCACCGGCACGAATTGGCAAATGATAGTATCGGAACGCAAAGATGGAGGCAACCAGACCCATCAAGTAACCGAAGAGAATATCAAAGCCGTGGTGGCGGCGGTCATGCCAGCGGGAGCCAGCAATGAAGATTGAGACGCCAAAGGGGAGAAGGCCAAGAGCAAGGAGGTAAATCGGGGGCGCAGCAGCTTGGCGACGCAGAGATTGGACCTTGGCATTATCTTGTCCCGCACGTTCCTTTGTAGGAACAGAAGAAAACGATTCATCAAGACCGCGGGCGCGCGAGGGCTCGTAGGGGTCGACGACAGGGCCGGTGTGGATTCGAGAGGGGAATGCCGCGTGGCTGGCGGCTCCTGCAGCGGCTGCAGCGGATGGCATAACGAAGGGTATAGTAACTGCAAATTTGCTGGCCATAAAGAGCGAGGCGTAAATAAGGCCGCCAGCGGCAGACGATGAGTGACCGCTGGGGTAGGAGCGGAAACCGTCGTCAATCTTATACTTGTCCGTCTGCTGGCAAATGTTGGCCGAGACGAGCTGTCCTGTCATGCTCTGCCATTTGAACCCACCAACGACATACTTGTCGATGTTTTTCCAGTCGGGTTCGCAGCGGGCAAGGAGATCCGGTCGAGGCTTGCCAAATAGGTTCTTCATGGAACTGGTAAAGAACCATGACAGCGTGAGAGACAGAACAAGACCCAGCACGCCAACATGAAGCTCCCAGAGCTTACGTTGCCAGATAAGAGTCTTTGGAGTGCCCTTTGGCACAGTTGGACCAGGAACGAAGATCAAGGAGACGACGGCGACAATGACGAAAGGGACGCCAATGGCTAGGATGAATAGAAGGTAAGCAGGAACGAGTTCATGTTCGGCGAATGGATATCTGTAGGCGATTAGGCTTTTCTGCAACTACTGGGGATGTACAAATCCAACATACGAGATGTTAGGGTCAACAAGTGAAAATGGTCGTTTCGCAGGCGCAACACGATCGAGCCAACCTCCGATGCCAACAAAGACAAAGCAGACGATCCAGTCGAAGAGATAGGACAATATCAGTCGAATGGGGAAGCGACGGCCTCGCAAACCAGTAGATAGCGTTCCTAAGCCCGAGTCGCCCATCTTGTAATAGGAATGCATATTCTATCAAGAGAGGGGAGAAGGGAATCGAGTGCTGAATCGGGGGGAGGAGGTTTATTTGAGGTTTGGGGCTTGTCGTCACACACTCAATTAGGGCCCCCGTTTTCCGTTTCTGCGTCTACTCGAGAGCAGGAGAGTTTCCGCCTCCGTTTGCGTTTGGTCTGTGGAGGGCGTGTGGGCGTGTAGAGGTGTGTGTGGAAGAGAAGGAGAAGAAAGGCCAAGCGGCTAGACCTAACGAGGTGGAATTAGGAGGAGCAGGAGTTTTGGCATGCGACAATGATAAGTCTGGGGTTCTTGGTAGTGTGGGTTAAAGAAAGGAAAGTATATGGCTATGTGATGAAGTCTGGGGTACGAAGCACCAAACCAGCCTTCAATCGTAAAGGTAATTTCGCTCGCCGCTTGCTGTTATATCTTCGTCAATCGTTAATCTTATTCTTGATATCGATGTAAGAAGGAAGCGAGCTCCTCTTTGCTCGGCGGGCTGCGCTGGACTGATCTGCGTGCGATTTTACCAGAAGATGATCCTTTGGAAACTGATGTAAGAAATTAATGGGGCTGACGGCTTCGCTAATTGGAGGTTACGTGTACAGCGACACTGCTAGCCTGGGTGCTATAGCTACAGGTACAGGTACTAGCTGGAGGCTGGGCAGGGGTCAACACCACAGAATAGGAGAATTGTATTGAAATGGGTGGCCTCTTTTAGGGATCATGCACCGCTCAAGGCAAGTGTTGCAAGGCTTGTCTTTTGCGGAGTGGCTCAGAAACTAACTTAAACCATAAAAGATCTTCTCTTTGACTCTTTCTAATTGTGTTTGAGCATGCGCGCGGCTGGTTTTTTTTTTTAAGTAGAACTACCGCAAGTGGGTGAGGCTATGACGAGCCCCTGTAGCATCAGTGGCGTAAACGGATCCTCATTGGGGAAATGCTCGCGTGGTCCCGCTTATGATCCATTCCCTCAGCGGCTCTTCGCTCATCGATTGCTATTTTCCAACTGTTGTCGGGGTACGAGGACCCCGAAGACATGATCGTTTTTAGCACACCCAGCGTCTGCTTACCTATCCATTGTACTTAACTTGCCCGAGCGCTGGGCAGAGTCACGTGATACGTGCCATTTCCCCAAGAGATCCATCCTTTGGATACCTGTAACAAGCCTAAAGCACCTGGAGTTGATACCTATATGAATTTCCACTGGTGCAGTCATCAAAAAAGGAACAGGCTAGGTATTCATAATGCTCTACAGCAGCCACTGCGCTCAGTGTCTCGAGCCTGCCTTGTTTTAGGTGATCCCGTAGTAATTAAGTAGATTACCGTTGGGCAATCGTCACACTTTAGCTCCATCGGACATTTTGAATACGTGCTAGCCAATCCCTAGCACACAAAGTACGAATACTACCTTCCCTGTGGTTATCCCGCCCTGCCCCCTTTTTACGGTCCTCCTTCCCTGAAAGTCAAAACCTCTATATCCTGGCTTGCCAGACCATGATCTGCGTTCAACCTTCCCATCCAATTAGCTTTCGCAGATGAGAAATAACCTTAAATTCGTTACCCACTTATGCGACGTCAATGACAGATAGTCTTTGTGAACAAAGCAAGAATAAAAAGCAAGGCAGAAAGGTTTTGCAAACTTTGGCCGTACGAAGCACTGCTCAGCTGCAGCGGTGTCAGTTTGGTTTCGTTAAATTACAACTAGTTTGACTCACTTGTCAGGGATCCATAGATCTTGACAGAAAATGCTGTGGTTACGTTGCGTGGCTTTGTGAGGCTGTGCAAAGTAGCTTTGTGGGCTTGGCCCAACCAGCAACCGCCCTCACCATTCATTCTTGAGCGGACAATCCCGTTCAAGAGAACGGCTTTTGATCATTTCTCCATATGGGTTCACTATTGGCTGTTCCGTAAACTAAACGGCTTTCCGGAAGCTTGGGCATGCAAGCTCATGGTTGAACAGGTGATATATATCGCGACATGCAGCCAACAGATACTTTAAAACAAAGGTTGGTTCTGAGAGGGGAGTTTCTGTACCATCGATACTCAATACTCGTTGGCAGCCGAGTCCGCTCAACTTGATGGTTGAGGACAAAGGACCCTGAGACTGCTGGGGGTCGCTGAAACGCTGCAAGGTTGCTGAAACTCCAATGGCCTTTATCTGGTCAGAGATTTCAGTGGCCCTGTTGTCACTCTATTGGCCCTGCTTTGAGCAGAATCAGATCGTCAATATGGTTACGGCGTTTGACTGGCTGATGAGGCCCTTGCATGAACTCGTCACTCAGGGCTTATCACTACTCAAAGAATCACGGTCTGATTCTGGAGGTATCCGATTAAGAGACGTGCTGATTTGTCCGCGAAATGATTGATTGCATTCGTGTCCTATTAAGAAGGGTTTTGTAGGGGATTCAAGCCTTGGCGAAGGCCCTGCACGCGCCATCTAATGTTGCCAAGCAATAACCAATGAAATAGATGTTGTTCTTATGTGGTTCTTTGATTAAGACGCCGAATGCGCCCTCATCTATAATGTCCCATATAATACAATATAGCGTCATAATATACAATGCACTGGCGCCTAGCTCTCCGCGACCTGGCATGTGCTATTCATCCAACGCATCAACTCATGACTTCTTCCCGTACACGCTTTTAGTTGGCCTTGTCTCGGCGTTTCCCGTTGTTTCGAGGTCGAGGTACCACAACCCACTTGTTTCTGTTGTGCTTGCGTCGTGTCTTGTAGCCACTCTTGGTCTGAAGATAGTGTTAGCATTGCTTCGTGTTTCGAGGCTGTTTGGTAGTCTTACAGGAACACCCCAAGGAGAGACAGGATGACGATTGCCCTTGGATTTACCTCTACCACCACCATGAGGGTGATCGACTGTTTATTAATGTCAGCTACTGTCCGGTCCAGAGGCAGATATATTATGTACCCTTGTTCATTGCAACACCACGGACGGTAGGTCGAATGTTAAGCCATCGGCTTCGTCCAGCCTTACCCAGCTGGCGATAGTGGTGATGGATATTGCTAGCAACACCAATGGTAGCGCAAGCGTCCTTGCTAACTCGTCGAACTTCACCACTCTGGAGCCGAACCTCAACGTACTTGCCGGTCATGACCCTGGTGCCATCGTCCTTCGTCTCCTCGTTCTTGTTGACAACGACGGCTGAGGTGCCGGCGCTACGACAAAACACGGCACCACGCCTGGCTGCAGAGCCAACAGCAAATACTGTAGTGCCGACAGGAATCATATGCATGGGTAGACAGTTACCACGGAAGGCGGTCCTCGCAGCTAGAATACCAGGATCGATAATACCACCCATGCTGTCAAGAAGATCCTGAGGAATACCGGCGCGGTAGCTGTGGACAATATCTCCAGACCTTAAGCCATCGGCGGCAAGAATATAGGTGTGACGTCCGGTGGCCTTCTCAGTGACGAGAGCAATGTGCGCACTGCGTCCCGGGTCATATTCAATGCGTTCCACCAGGTGAGGTCCTGGTCGATTTCGGAGGAAGTCGACCGTTCTTATTCTTCGCTTTGCGCCGCCGCCTCGGTGTCGTACGGTGATTCTACCAGACACATTTCGGCCACCCTTTGCTTGGCCCTTCTTGGGGAATGTCAAAGGAAGGAAAGGTCGTCCTTTCCAGAGGTGATCGTTGATAGGTCGCTTAAGATGCCTCACGCCGGGCGTTCGAGGCTTATAGACTCGCAAAATGGCAGATTGACTCTCGGGGTTCTCAGCGAGTTCTTTCGGGCTGGCGGTGGTTTCGTTGGAACGTCTGATAGTTGCATATGTTCGAGGCAGCGATCGGTTCAGCGCCATGAGCAAAGCGCCCTGCCTCGCAGCAGCGAACTGAAATCCGGGCTGAAGCATTGTCGGTCTCGGATGTTTCAATTATTGGGAAGATACTAGCAATTGGTCGTCTTCATCGGAATATGTTCGTCTGGTTGTAGAATTCGATATTAGCTCAGAGGGGAAGAAGCTTGTTGGAGCGTCGATTCGGTGGGATGGAATATTAAATGCCTCCTTAGCACCCAATCTATCTCAATCTGGTAATGAGATAGAATTGAGGATCAAGGACCGTCCACAAGACACCAACGCTCACCAATTGTGCTGTTGGTGTAGTTAAGCAGCCGTATTGGAGATGTTCAAATTTCTTCGGATCATGAACAACTTTGTGCCGGAGGGACATCCATCATAGGAGCCACAAGAGAAAATGCACCGCCACATGGTGACGCCACAACTGCCCTCACGTCGCTACCACATGGCTCGTGCTTCGTGGAAGACCTCAACCCGCGACGAGGTTGGGCCAATGATGTTGCATCTCATGGCGGTTGGCCCGCGGTTGCTAGGGCGGCAGTCCCACAAAAACACTGACTTGAGCCGGAAGTTGTACGTAGCTTTTCCAAGGT
Source organism: Fusarium algeriense (assembly GCA_002982035.1). Lineage (NCBI taxonomy): Eukaryota > Fungi > Ascomycota > Sordariomycetes > Hypocreales > Nectriaceae > Fusarium > Fusarium algeriense. Next base: position 44,769 of record PVPY01000054.1, read on the forward strand.
TCCAGGTTGCCAGCAGCTTTCGCGACTTGACCTGGATGCAGGCGCGCTTTGTACTGATCTCATCCAACCCGCCCCTCCATACTAAATGTCAAGACCCGTCCACCGTCGTCCGTTTACTTTGACCTGACTCTCTCTTCTTTTGCCATTCAAGTTTGTAACTGTGCCTCTCTACCGTCTCTATCCGTTCATCCTTGTTCGACCTGGTATTGCCATTTGTTCAGGGTTTTCGCTATCCTACCGTTCTCATTATCCTCTGTCTGCTATCAAGCATCCATCATCTCTGCTGTGTCGTCCAGCCCTACACGAATTTTCGCACTTACTGCACCTCACGCCGCAGTATTCAATTCTTGACGCGTTTCTATACGGCCTCGAGAAAAAGCCAAGCTATCGCATCACCCTGCTCTTAACGAGCTCCAATCCTTTTTTTTTCGAGTGGGACATCACGCTTGGAAACCTGACGTACCTAGAGCAACGCAGAGCAACGCGACTTGTCTAGCCGCGTAGGGGTACGTACCCACTTTGGTGGATCTCCACAACCCATCTTCCTTACCCGCTCGTCAAAACACTTCCATCGTCCTCACAACCACAACTGTTCTTGAACATAAACACCGTCTCCGCCCAGAGCTCCCCATTGCTCTTGTCCTTATACTTCTTGTTTACTTCCTTCGCCACAACCTTCTATTACGGGCTGGGTCACCCTCGACTAACATACAGCATCAGACATCGCTCCATCTATCACGACTCACAACATTCCTAGCACGGTGTTTTCACCAGGCTTGACCAAAAGGTTCGTAGCCGAATTCCTATTCTGATTCGACTGTCTCAGCAACTCGACTGCTGTTTGTCTATATTCTTTCATAATCTCAGCCATCTTTCTTTTCATGTTTCTTATTCGACGCGTCAACTAACTCGACTGTTCCAGCACTACCCCCTTGTCAATATTACACCGATAAACAAGTAGATAGCCAAAATGCCTCCAGTAAGTGCTCGAACGCGACTGAGAGGCTTCGGTTCCTCCACCAATCAGTCATTCTAACTTGAGTAGCAGGCTCGGGCCACTCGTACGCGCCTCGCCGGCAACGAGAACGACGAGAACAGCGGCACGACGCGTCTTACACGAGCCCAGGCTGCCGCTCTTAAGGTTGATGAGCTCTCAATGCCTGCTAAGGCTACCCTGCAAACGAAGAAGTCCACAGTTAACGGTACCGCCGCCGCTAACACGCGGAAACGCGCCGCATTGGGTGATGTCAGCAATGTTGGGAAGGCTGATGGTGTTGCTGGAAAGAAGGCCAAGGGTTTGGTCTCCAAGGCTGCTCAGCCCACCGGTATTGAGAAAAAGACAGCACGACCTACAAGAACCGCTCTCGGCTCGAAGCCTACAAACTCCAAACCCCAGTCCGGCTCCGGGACCATAAACAAGCGAAAGGTCCTAACAGATACCACCAACGCCAAGCTAAAAGCTCCCGTAAACGAAAATGAGCATCCCTCTAAGAAGCAGCACCTTATTCCTGAGGATCGTGAGCGATCAGAGACACCCGTGGAGGTCGAAGTTGAGAAGCCCGAGATCTCTCTGGACAAGCCCGAGGTCCAGGATGCACCCTTTGAGTACCCCCCCAATGTCAAGGACCTGGACAGCGAGGATCTAGAGGATCCTCTTATGGTTGCCGAGTACGCCAATGACATCTTTGAGTATTTGCGCGATCTTGAGTGCAAGTCGATTCCCAATCCTCAGTATATGTCTCATCAGGACGAACTCGAATGGAAGACGCGTGGTATCTTGGTCGACTGGCTCGTTGAGGTCCATACACGCTTCCATCTCCTTCCTGAAACTCTCTTCCTCGCCGTCAACCTCATTGATCGCTTTCTATCTGAAAAAGTGGTTCAGCTTGACCGCCTTCAGCTTGTGGGTATTACTGCCATGTTTATCGCTTCCAAGTATGAAGAGGTCCTTTCCCCTCACGTCGAGAATTTCAAGCGCATTGCCGACGATGGCTTCACTGAGGCCGAGATCCTTAGTGCTGAGCGATTTATTTTGAGCACTCTCAACTACGATTTGAGCTATCCCAACCCCATGAACTTCCTCCGCCGAGTCTCGAAGGCAGACAACTATGACATCCAATCTCGTACCATCGGAAAGTACCTGATGGAAATCGGCCTCCTGGACCATCGATTTATGGCTTACCGACCCAGTCACATTGCTGCTGGTGCCATGTACTTAGCGCGACTGATGCTTGACCGTGGTGAATGGGTATGTTGGAAAGAAAAAAAAAAAGAGAAAAAAAGCCTTTCTCCCACTACGATTGCTAACCTATCTGCAGGATGAGACTCTTTCTTACTATGCTGGTTACACTGAGGATGAGATCGAGCCTGTTGTCCACCTCATGGTAGACTACCTGGCCCGTCCTGTCACCCATGAAGCATTTTTCAAGAAGTATGCTAGCAAGAAGTTCTTGAAGGGTATGTGTTCTCTCCTCATCGCAATTTGAACAACCAACTGACGATTTACAAAGCTTCAATTCTTGCCCGTCAATGGGCGAAGAAAAACGCCGTTCTATTTGGCATCACCGATGTTCATCTGAGCCTTGACGAACTATCATAGGTGCTTCCAGCTCATAATTTTTATGGCATCTCTTATTCGATATTCTGAAGAACAGGATACTCGGCTAGCGGTTGGATTCAGTCATGCCGCCGCCTCACGACGTTAATAGATCACCGACGCCCTTTGGTCATCCTTCTGGGCCATCATGATACCATATATTCCGCTGTTGATGCTCGAGCGAGTATAGCGAGTAGGCTTTGAAAAGCACTTGCAGTATGGGTCTGGATTCATATTCTCACTGTCTGATAGTATGGGCAGCACATGCACATTTTTGTTTGCGATTGTCTGTTTTTTTTTTTTTTTTTTGCACATTTTCCGAAGCATGCTTTTCGTCTTCATACATGGCGCATGGAGTCACTGGCGAAGGAAGTTAAGGGCTTGGTTCGGCTGGTTGGAGTTGGCTGTGACGGCCTATTCACGGGGCACTGGACGGGGAGTAATGGAAGTTGTACAACACGGGCCGTGGGGCAGCGGTCCAAGCTGAGCTTGGCATCTGGGCGGTCTGGCGATGTTTCTCAATGACTGGAGTAAGAGAACTCGATACGGCTCTTGTTCATCTCGGCTACGGTCGTGAAAGGGGCCTGTGATAGAAAATTGTACATATACCATGACCGGATTACGGAAAGAGCCTAGGGAGGCAGGAATGAAGTTTTAAATTTCACGAATTCTTGGACCAATGCGGTTAATTGTGGCCAAGGCCTTGGATGGTTACGGTGGACGAATTGTACCGTGTCATCGGCTACCTGTCTACAGATGGATAGAGCTGGATGTTTACGCAGAACATGATTAATGTTTAAACGGTTGCCGTTGGAGACGGGATATATAAACATGATTTTTCACGCGCTAGTCTAACTTGCTTTCACTTTCGGGTCGCGTCAGGCCCACCGAAAGGGCAAGAGACACGCCCTTTTAGGCGTGTGGCTAGTGTAATCCGCACTAACCTTGACGGGATATCCTTTGATAGATCCATTGTTAGCACTCCAATCACCATTCAACATCATCTTGGACCAAGCTTCAAAGACACACCACAGTCTGATTGCAACTATTAGCCAATTTAGTTCAACTGTTTCAGCTATCGAGGGCTCACTTCCGCCTATCGTTGATCTCCTCCTATCATATAATTACCGGCAATATTCCTACCGCCAATTGAGCATCGAAGCTCGGGAAGTGAACAAGCTTACACCAAGCCAGCTGGTCTATATTGCCCGTTGGCCAAATAACATGGCACCAGTCCTTCGAGCAAGACAAAGCTTATCAAAGGATAAGTTCTCTACTTACTTTGGTAACCTCAGGAGTCAACCCTATAACGACCCCAACAACTCGCGGGGCTCAAATCCTCACAGGTATTTGTCATTTAAGGGGGTGGTGTTTTTCTATATTTCCATTTGCTGATTTAAATGTTGAAGCCTGCGATGCATTGCATGGAATCCTCTCGGAACTCTAGTAGCCACAGGGTCGTCTGAGAAAACCCTCAGAGTGTGTGAGTTGGTCAAATCTACCGGTCTCTCCGGCCAGTGGAGCGAAGCTGAAAGAGATAGGGAACCCGGAAAAGCCTCATGTGAAGTTTTCGACAGAGCTCAAAGGTCACTCGGCATCTGTTGAGAAGGTTGCCTTCAACCCAACAAAAGATGCCGAGCTCTGCAGCATCAGCAGTGACGGTGTGGTCAAGTTCTGGGACGTACGGACAAAAGCATGCTTCAACGAAGTCAAAGGACTTGGGGATGCTTTTACTCTTGTCTGGGCACCAGATGGAAACACACTTCTCGTTGGGAACAAGGCAGATACCATCTTCATTCTGTCGCCAACTCAATCCACGCCTATCAGCACACATCAACAATCTGTGCAGACCAACCAGATAGCATTCTGCTGGAGCGGTGAAAAAATCTTCGTGACGACAGCAGAAGGGCGTATCCGAGTCCTATCGTATCCTGGCTTTGAACCCGTACTACAGAGCAAACATGGAGAAGAGACGAGCGAGTTTGAGCTCAACGGACATACTTCTTCATGCTTAACTGCCGAACTACAGCCCACGGGGCGGTATCTGGCGACGGGTGGTTCAGACTCAATCATTGCGTTGTGGGATACCACAGATTGGATCTGCCAGCGGACAATCACGAGGATGGTTGGGCCGGTGAAGAGCCTCAGTGCGTTCTTTTCTGTCGGTTTATCGTGGGCATGTAGCTAACCACTTGGATCCCAGGCTTTACGTTTGATGGTAGTTTTGTTGTCGGTGGAAGTGATGAAGGTAAACACTTCTATCTCCTTTTTTTGGAAGCTGTTGCTAATCTATCTTGTACCAGGATCTGGGCTGGAAATTTCACACGTTGAGACGGGAGAGCATGTCCACACGTTCAAGACAGCGGGTGCTTGTCCGGTAGTTGCTTGGGCTCCAACACGGTATTGCCTTGCTTACAGTGATCTGGGCATTTTGCGGATTGTTGGTGTTGACGTTGACAGAAAATAAGACAGACAAGCACTCACTCAGGTTAACACACGTGTGGAGCGGCTCCTTAAAAGCACTCATTTCTAAAATAGCAACTAGTACTATATAAAATATTTCATCAGTATACAAACCCCGATAGGCTAGTCTTACTTACCTAGGTAGTAGTTACATGAAGCGCTGGACAAATTTAGACCACATGTAAGACGGGGTAAATAGGGACCGGCACATTCGCTCATCACCTCGTTGTATGGGAAAGCGGGATGAGCGATAATCAAAAGTCTGGTCAAAGCGGACGAAAAGTATTTGAGGATATCATGTTTAAAGGACAGTAGGATTACGGGGTTGGACTTGCTGATGTGAAACCTAGGTATTGACGACAGGTAGCTACTATAGGAAATGCCTAGCGTTGCTCGGAATGCCATACAATGAGTGTTTATGTCATATTCATTCAATTGAGCTGCTTCCGAGAAATGTATTGTAGGCATGTTTGGTATGATGGCCAATAGTGAGTTATTGTAATAATCGTGCATATGCGTGGGGTTAAAGTATGATGGCTCTGATGCTGCAGCCAAGTCTTTTTTATACTAAGTTCCCATGACAGTTTGAGGTTATTGTGTCTCTATTCTGTTTGGCTTTAGAGTACTTTGTTATGTTTGAGTTGACTTAAAAATCTAGGGACTAATAAATGTGGTGGTTTTAAAAGTTAACCTAAACACTATGGAAATAGATACCTTAATCTTAAGCATCCATGCTGTTGAGTTTAAGTTCTGGATGACTTCATTTGTGTTTTGCAATCCCACCCGAGTACAAGTGCTAGATTTAGTAGCTCTTATCAACATGAAAATTGTTATCCTGTTTCTCAGGGTTGACGATTACATCTAATTAAGTCGGCCGCCCATCAACATGTGGTTGCCACTAGAAGAGCGGAAACAAGGGAAGTGTGTGGCTGTGTTAATAACCTAGAGGAAGTCATTATGTTTCTGACGATATAGGTTCAGTAGAAGTGGTTCTCAACTTCTTGACTGATAAACTCATATTCGGTACCTACACCAAGATTGATAAGCATTTTCGTGGAAGTTGCAGAAATTATGTATTCAGAGATAACTGCTGTGATGCTATTATTAATCCTCCACAGAGACCTCCATGCACCTTACTGTACAATACAGGACCAGTACTGTAGCTCTCCAGTTCCTGGCTGTAGGTAGTGTTACCTTCTGAATCTAAGGTATGTCAGCGTCATCTCATAGGCGCGCCAGGCAGCCAAGGTATATCGCGGCAAGCACACCTCAAACACAGGCTACCTGATAACCGTGGACCCGTTGGCTCCCAGTAGAGGGCAAATAGGCTCTAGACTAGTTGTTCCCCACCTTCCATCCGAGTGCGACGACTCCCTTAAGGGTTCCTACCTGCCTCGTCTTTAACTCCGTGACTACCTTGCTCATGGTGGTGAGATTGAATCTCATCACTCCATGCTCCGTTTCCCCGGTTCTTCTTTGGTCCAACGCCAACGCCTTTGATCAATTTCGATCCTCCCTCTTGATTTCTATCTTTGTTACCGCACTCTTCAAACTCCAGAAACCTCTCCAGGAGGTGCGGACCCCTACGACCGTGTCTTCCCGTCCGTTCAGTATCTCTTATCCCCGCCGTCCGATCAAACGTTTTGCGACACGACCCCTCCAACATTAACAATATACAGCACTATAGACAGTCCTCCATGCCGGACTCAACTGAAAAGGGAGCTGGCACCACCGGCAGCAAGCGTCCCCGAAGCGACGACGCTGATGGAGACGAACCAGCGCCCCAGCAGGAAATCCCCGACAATGCGAGTGTTCCAAAGCCAAAGCGATTGGCGTGTATGATATGTCGGAAGCGCAAGCTCAAGTGCGATGGAGTCCGGCCTAGTTGCAGTACCTGCTCCCGTCTTGGCCACACTTGCGCCTACGACGAACAGCGGAGGAAGAGTGGCCCTAAGCGTGGTTATGTCAAGGCTCTCGAGGAGCGACTGAGTGAGCCTCTTCTTCTCGACCTACCATTAGCTCTGGTTTGCTGACGTGCCGCGTCTCTACAGAACAAGTTGAAACACTATTGAAGACACAAGAACCACCACAGAATGTCCCAAAGAACATCAACGTTGCAATATCTGGAGCGCCTCAGACAGCATCCTCTGCAAATCTCACTATGTCAAATGCGCCTATAAATCTTACAGGAGATCACAACATGGATCATCACTGGAACTTCACTGAGAAGTCGCCGCAACAAGGTGCCATGGACGACTTTAACTTTAATGCCAGTCTAGATATGGGCATGAACAACGTCGGTGGTACTTTCACATGGGAAATGATTGGACTGGGTCTCGAGGAGCCTTTGCCTCCTCAAGAAACCATTGACGAGCTTCATCAGATTTATTTCGAGAAGGTTCACCCCTCTATTCCCATGATTCACAAATACCGCTATCTTGCAGCGATGAATCTGTATGTTAAACCTTCACGCCGTTGAAAAATGAAAATGTCTAATCAGCTTTCACAGCGCCCCGAACCAGCGGCCGCCCGTTTGTCTGCGGTATGCCATGTGGACTCTCGCATGTACCATAACAGACAAATATGCAGATCTGAAAGATCTCTTCTATCGCAGGGCTCGGAAGTATGTCGAAGCGGATTATGTCAAGGGTTATGGAGAACACATGATCTCTATCGCTCACTGCCAGACACATACTCTCCTGGCCTCCTATGAGATGAAGATGATGTACTTTCCTCGGGCTTGGATCAACACTGGCTCTGCCATCCGTCTAGCTCAAATGTATGTACTCCATAAGTTGTACCCTTTCCCTTACTGATCCTTGCAGGACGGGACTTCATAGACTGGATGGAACTGGTCTCGACGTCAAGCAGTGTCTCGCACCACCAAAGGATTGGACTGAACGAGAGGAACGACGTCGAACATTCTGGATGGCTTTCTGTCAAGACCGTTACGCTAGCATTGGTACAGGCTGGCCGATGACGATCGACGAACGCGACATCATGACCAATCTGCCTGCTTCAGAAGACGCCTTCATCATGAGCAAACCCGAGCAGACACAATCACTATCAGAATGCACCAGTCCCATGGGTGCAGGTAAGCTGTCACCATTCGGGGGCATCGTGCTCATGGCCTGCTTATTTGGCAGAAATTTGGTACATCTACACCGTCCTGATGCTGATGATCTCGATAACGACCTAAATGGTCCATTCTGGAAACGACATCGCCAGATGGACAATATCCTCCTCAATACATCCCTTTGCCTCCCTCCCCAACTCAAGCTTCCCACCGGCTTATCAAACCCTAATATTGTTTTCACAAATATGAGCATCCACACCTCGACCATTTGTCTCCACCAAGCCGCTATCTTCAAAGCTGAGAAGAACAACCTACCTGCTTCAGTCAGTGCCGAAAGCAAAGTACGATGTATCACTGCTGCCAATGAGATTGCCAGCATCATGCGCATGATTTCCCATATGGATCTTTCAACGGTCAGTGTTTTCGGCTATTGTATATTGGCGGAAATTCTAATGCGCTACTAGGTCAACCCTTTCATCTCCTTTTGCCTATATGTATCGGCGCGAGTATTCGTACAGTATCTCAAGAGCCGACCTGACGACAGTCAAACGGCCGACTCACTCCGATTTTTGCTATCTGCAATGAACGCGCTGAAGCGCCGGAATCCATTGACTGAGTCGTTCCTTGTTCAGCTCGATGTCGATCTGGAAGCACTTGCACTGAGAATTCCCAAGCTCAAGACAGCCTTCCCGCGCAATAACGATGGAGTATGCCAGCCCCACGCTATGTTCTCCCTGGACAGTACTAACGTGACAAAGGCCGCCAATACAGGAGCACCCAGAGGGGCTAGGTGTGATAACCCTGAAGGAATGCAGGGCATCGCAGCCTATCGCAATGAATGCAACTATATGCAACCCTCAGCATCTGATGGGAATCAACCAGATCTGGTTGAGCCTAATCATAGCGTACCAGATATTACGACGGCAGAAGAAAGCTTTGCGACGCAAGCTTGGATGTCATCCGATCAACAGTTGCCCATTCTTACACCGAGCTCAGGGGCAACGTTCGAAAAGACAGGATCTGGAACTCGAACGATGTCAGGTTTTGGTGATGTAACAGGTGACAGCCAAGATGCTTCGGGGTCGCCTGACGGATTGCCCTCAAATCGACCTACACCAAATTCGAGCACAGGATCAGATCAGCGGAACCATCTGGCCCCTGGACAGCTGAACGGATCCGGACACAACTCTTTCAACGCAAGCCCAATGTCGCCGAATCAGACCCTCATGAACCCAGGCGTTCTTGATGGGAGCACACAAGGATTTTTCGCAGACACAGCTGGATTCGCGATGCCAACAAGTCTAGATCAGAATGGAGGGTTTTCAATGCCAGATGGTTGGGGGGACATGCAAGGACAATCAGGGATACCACAAGTGGGTGAGGGTGTTTTAAGGGCCTTGATGAATATGGGACCAATGGACGCTATGGACCTGGGGACATGGGAAACAAAGGATGCCTAAAGTCGGGGAACAGGGGGACTCTTGCAGGCAGGAACGATTCGCAAGCCGGAGCATGGCATCGAGGTTCTCGCCGGGATTCAACAATTGTCATTAGCGAAAGAGAAGGAGGTGAACAGCTACCACAGATCGGAATCGGCACCAGGGGCGTTGATATGGGACAAACATACCGACAATTTTGTACAATATGAACTGGAAGTCTCGTGGAGGGCTCCATTTCTACTTGTTTAAGTAATTCTGAAGGATACCCAGGCTCTGATGAGAATGAAACACCACTATTACGACTATACCAGCTACAGGAGGAGAGCAGACAATGCATTATTGAATAATGGCGTTCAGGCTCTCAGGGCGATCCTGCTGAGCTAAAAGCCAATCAATTAAGAGCCACGCCCGGTTAGCTCAATCGGTAGAGCGTGAGACTCTTACGAGTACGCGATCTCAAGGTTGCGGGTTCGACCCCCGCATCGGGCTGTTCCTATAATACGATTGCGAGCTTTGCGAGGCTTCATTTTTTGATGATTTTTTGAATCAGTTTCCTTGCGGCCTTCTTTTAACTGGTTTCCCTAAGTGGGGAGGGGGTTGGCTATACCGGGTTCTATTGTGTCATGGTCCGTGCAGGAGTGGCGGGGCTTTCTCTTGCTGCTTCTATATGACATTCAGGTGCGGCTCAATGGCACCTGCCCCTCTTTCAAACAGTGACCTAAGCAACGTCTTAAAGCAGCAACAGAAACGTCAGAAAGTGCGACAGGGGAATTTATCGTGCTTACTGATGAATTAATCTTTCAGTGGAGCGTTTTGCGCCGTGGCCGTATTAGTAACACAGGCCCACTGTCATGGCAGCTCCGCACACCCCGCCTCCGGGCTCCGCCTCCGCTTCCGTCTCTGGGCCGGGACTGTCGGCAGCGTTTTCGACTCCGGGCCTGCCACCGCAATATGGCGATGCGCTTGGCCTTGATCTGAATGGATATATGAATCCCGACATAGAAGAAGCGTATCGTCTCCATACTGTGCAGAATAACACTGCTATTGCTCCGCCAACAGCCCCAGCCCAGTTTGGTATACTTGCGCCGATAGCAGTACCAGTGCCTACTATAGAAACACCAATCGAAGGAATTTTTAATGAAGACGATAACTTACAGAGACAAGAATTTAAGAGAACAAATGGACAATTGAGTAGCAGGATTGTTGTCAATCCTCCAGATCTCGAGATCTGGCGGAATAAGCTATTCAACGTGGATGAGACAATTGTTCTTACACATGAAGAGTAAAGAAGTCCTTTTCATTTCCCATCAAGAATCCATTGTTTGACATGTTTAGGTTCGAGACGTATTTTCCACACGTAGACAATGTCTATTCTCATCGTTCAACACAGCGTTATAAGCGCAAGCCTTTCATCTCACACTACTGGGACTGCCGTATGAAAGGCCGCCCCCCTGGAACCCCCAAATCCGATGATCCTAACAAGAAGAAACGCAAGAGAAATGCACGTCAGCGCAATCTATGCGATGTCAAGATAAAGATCACAGAGTACTTCCCGGGTGTTCAACTAGACCTTGCTGTCACCAGTGGTCTGGATGTGAGCCTGGCGGAACAGAGGCTGTGGACAATACAGAGAGTTAACGGCAATGGAGGTAATGGTAAGGGAGATGGCGTGGCTGGACCGCATAAGCATACCCTTGGGAGGAGTGACGAGATCAAGAAGAATAGTGTGCAGAGGTATTTGGCAAATCAAGAGGATGTGAAAAAAGATGAGGAGAAAATCAAGGTAAGATATTTCTTCAATGCCAATATTGAAGAAGAGAAGTGTCTAATATGGGAACTGTCCAGAATGCTGCTAGAAAAGCAACAGGTGCTGCATTAATCACAGCCAGAAAACATGCGAAGGAGAACGAGCTCAAGCTCCACGCGTCATGTTTCTGGTACGTTTCCTCATCTACCCTCGCGATGCTACCTGCAATAACACCAAAAGCCCATTTTCCCAACGTATTTGGATAGCTCTGGAGACAAAAGGCATATCCTACCAGTACTGCGAAACAGATCCCTTTCGTAGCCCAGCTCAACTCATGATTGCGAACCATCGTGGCTGCGTGCCCACTATAACACACGGCAACTGGGCGATCTCCGAAAGTGCTGTCGTATTAGAATATGTGAGTCTTGCTTCACGATTTCTGAGTTAAGATATTAATGAATTCTGTAGCTTGAAGATCTTGGCCAAGGAGTATCACTGCTTCCGGCAGATCCAAGATCGAAAGCCAATTGTCGTTTTTGGATTGACCATGTAAGAAATGTCCCACGACTATCAGGCTTTGCAGAAAAGCTGACTGAATGGAGATCAACTGTCATATCGTGCCGAACTTTTTCAAGTTCGTCCAAAATCAAAATCCGGCTCTTGAAGATGAAGTTGTAGATCGTTTACGGGCCAGTATAGAAACTCTTGTTCGAGCTGCCGACAAAAAGGTAGTCGATTCTGATCTCAGCTGAACACCTATGAACTACACTGACCCTATTCCATGACAGGGCCCTTATTTTCATGGGGAAAAGATGGACCTGGTAGATATACACTTAGCACCTTTTGCTCTCAGACTCTCCAGGATCTTGGCTCCTGCAAATAGATGGTCTTTCCCGCCTGGATCACGCTGGGCGAGGTGGCTGGATGCTATTGAGGGCGATAGGAGCGTGCGAGCCACAACCAGTAACCACGCGCTATATATTGAGACGTTGGATAAATTGATACAACACTATGGGCTTCTTTAGGATGTAAGTTTATGCGTCAATCTGAAATATTTAGTGATATATGACATGGCATGCCGCAAGGCTTAGTATTATGATGGGAACCATAGGGATTGTCTTTTTCAGTCATACTCCAGTTGTGATCAAGGGGTATCTATTTCATTCGAATATTTGTAAGGAAAGCATAGAGCTTGGTGTAGGCTCTTACATAGCAAATAACCGATAGTACAGTTCAGGTTGCCATGGGGCCTCTATATAGTACCATCTGGCACAGAGGGATCACTTCTCATGGACCCTCTCTTCCTCCTCTTGATAGCATCCCACTTCTCCTCTATCGTCACTAGTTCGCCCCCGAGTCGTGCTTTTACCCTTCCTTCCCCGAGCTCCTCGAGCGTTTTGGACTCAAGGTAACTCTTACCATCATACTCAACCCGACGTTGCGAATCAGGTAGATATGCCCAGGAGAAGATGGCGCCCACAGCAGCAACTGACCCAAATAAGAGAAAGATGAGTCCCTGTCTGTTTTCGGCCTGGTATGACTGATTGATCCCGTATACTACAAGAACAGCAACTAAGCTGCCTAGCTTCCCTGCAGCAGCTGAAATGCCGTGGCATAAACATCGATAGCAGGTTGGGAAGATTTCGGCGGGTATGATGAATGTTAAGGTGTTGGCGCCTGTCAGCGCATAGTTAGTCCTGAAGAGGCGCAACAAAGAGACCATTGACTTACCAAAGTTGAACATAAAATGACAGATGGCTACAAACACCACTGTAGCCGGGGCACCTTTTTGTTGATGAACGCCATAGTATACGCACCCAGTAATAACGAAGAACCCTGCGAGAACAAGGAAGGATGCCGTGAGCCACTGGCGTCGAGGGATACGGTTGGCAAATATGACGAAGCAAGCGCTGCCTGCGATTGATGCAATCGAGACAGTCAAGAGGTATTGCTTTGTTTGCTCGATAAGTACGTCGTAAATGGTGTTGCAAGGGTGTGTTGCGTCGGTCGACCAAACTGGAAGTCCATCGGTAGCCCACTCTGGTACTGTTGAATTTCCTCCACGAAGTGATGATGTCCAACATTCGAGTGAATCGTCAATCTTAGTCGGGGTGGTAGTCGCCCACATCGTTGACAGAGTGCCTCTGTTATCAAGGCTCATACCATAGAACGAAACGTCCAAGAAGAACCACGTTGCCGCTGTGCCCAGAAGATATGCCCAGTTCCCGTCGCGAATGAAGTAGTTGTGGAGGTCCTCTCTCGAAAATTGTACGGGCATCGCCTGCTGCGAGGTACCGCCAAGATGCATACCATCTCCAAGACCATTCGCGCGATATGAGGGTGAGATACGATTACCATCCGGCGAGTTAGTGTGATACGTCGTCGGTGCCTGGTTCTGGACGAATTGGTTCATGGGGAATGAATTCTGTCCGTTCATACCACCACTCATAGAGCGTCCGTTGGCACCTCCGCTGGGAAAGGCTTCTATCCCGCCTCCCTGCGGAGCACCATAGATTCTTTGGGTATTTGCTAGAGCCATTCTCGGTTTGTTCCTGACCTCAAGACTGTAAATGCCACAGTCGAACAGAAAGAAGCGGAAGATGATGGCGAGTAGTGCAGGTACGGCACCTGAGCCGATAACAATACGCCAAACGCCGTCCAATGCCTTTTTACACTCCTCCTCATGCAACTTGTCGAGTCCGCAACGCATCCCCTGAAGGTTATGGCTTCGCTCGAAGCCGAGAAGGACAAACAAACCAACCAACTGGGCCAGTGCCTGGCCGATAGGCTGCATCATGAAAACCGACGAGAGCATAGTAGCGCGAGATTGTGTACTGGACCATTCCGATGTTATTACAGCACTAAGGGGATATTCGGCTCCGATTCCTATCATGTTTTGTTAGCATCCAAGGCATGCCGTTTGTCGTTGGGGGCCAGAGGCCAGAGGTTGCTCGGGATTCACGCACCAATGCCCATGACAAAGCGCCACCAGATAAATAGACCTAGAAAAGAAAGATCATTATAGCCATGACTGCTCGTAGCCACGCCAATCGTAGAAACAATCACCAGAACGAGCTCAACCCCATAGAGGCGAGTTCGACCATAGCGATCCGCAAGGTAGCCGAATAGGATCTGACCAACAACGGACCCCAAGAGCGTGAAAAAGTTAATAAGAAGGCCGGACCATTCTGGGCCATTGGGCCAGTATACAAATGCGATTGAAGCGAGGATTACATTTGTTGAGAAAAGATTATACCTAATCACGGGTTAGCAGATCGCCATCGAGACACGGCGTCGCGCATAAACCAACGAAGAGAGAGCTCACGAATCGGTCAAAAAGCCAGAGGCACAAACACCCCAGATGCGGAAATTCCATGAGTTTAAATCTAGCTCGTAGCGTAATTGTTGACGATCCTATTACCAGGAACTGTTGTTAGCCCACAACTCAGGACCATCAAGACATGGGAACCTCGTGTTTGTGACATACTGAGGGCCAGGCTTGATAGAAAGGCAGAGAGGCAATTAATAAGAAAACGCACTGACTTACTTGAGCATCTTGCGATGGCAGGGCAGAACTGTCAGATCCCAAAAACCCACGGTTTTGGCGCAAAGAATATCTCGAGAGAATAGACATGATTCGCGACGGGGATGAGCAGCGTCGCAAAAGTTCCAGTTCAGGGTGGTCTGAGAACTCCTTTCGGGCGAGCTGGTCCAGAAGAACCCGATGAGCAAATTACGAACAAGACAGTTAGTTACTGGGATTGCGGACAAGCAAGGTCCAAAAAGGAATAAGAAACGATTGCAATTATCATGGCCGTACTTTCATTCACCGGGAGTAGAGCAAGAAAAGAGAAACAAGATATGCCGTCGTCAAGTCAGAGCAGGCTGCGAGCTATGAATGAATGGGTGTGGGATGCCATCACAAAACTGTGTGGCAGTTGAGAAGGACTGTGTGCCAAGCGCGCGCCGCAATGATGAATTGCTTTGAGCTGACGGTCCCTTGGCTAAGGCACGCTTGGCTTCACTTGGCAGACTCCTTCGAAGATTAACTTACCTACCCTTGTAAGAGCGCGACCAGAGCTTGGGTACCGACATATACGGATTAGAGATGGGGAAAATGAGCACTGGCGTTGGCCGCTTGGCGCGAGTGTGTCTGTATCGAGCTGAAGGAAACGTCTCCGAGGGACTGGTTTCGATAAGTCAGATGTGCCAAGGAAATCATAATTTCTGAAGGACAATGCAATGTTTGAGGAATAGAAACACGAATGACTTGCTACAGCGGTTGTTAAGGGTCCCTTGTCAGCTAGACTTTATTAACCCGTGTGGGTATGCCATTGTCCAACTTGCAAAGGACACAATGCAACCCAAGGGGGAGCGCATCTCCTGAGTCTGGAACCACTGTGGCTTGTAGACTTGCAGTGAGTTAAACCGTTTAAGACAACGGAAGAAGGTATTGGCATCTTGGAAGAGGCACGTGGTATTGAAGCTTGGTTGATAGGACGTGGGGGCTTGTTGCAAAAGATGGTTTACATAAGCCTGTTTGATTGCGGGCTCGGCAAGAAGCAACAATTCGATATTGTTGCTAGGTAATTATAGGTATACTTCAAGAGGATGGCGATACATGAACCTGAAAATTTCATGCTGTACCTTAACTAGTGCCTCACTGAATGTCCCTATCTGTGTCAAAATATGGAGTGCTGCAACCCAATCCCATGCACGGTTCAGTAGATCGACATTACGACCTCAACACACTGGATCTAATCCGTTATTGGCATATATACATAAACGTCTCCATATGATGAAGCTCAACTTGGAAAGAAGAGAAGAACATGTCAATTTTTTTTTCTTTTTCTTCTTTTCTTTGTCTTTGACTTTGATATGGAGAGTAGACAATCCATGAAAGACAACAGTTCAAATGGGAAACCAAAATATATCTACCTACCTGAGCTACTTACTAAAACCTGCTATGCCACACTTTTCTGACTTACACCACCAGAGGTCTCTTAACCAGGTCCACACTCAAAAAGTAGCCAACCCTGCCAAACAGCGGCTCTTATTTGCTTTCCCAGACCATGATAGAAACCTGTATCTCCCCGCGTTTCGTTGTAGAATAAACAAGCCATACCAATGCTGATGCCATCACGCTCCTAGTGGCCAGGGTCATTGGAGGCTTCAAAACCAGTTGGGGTTGGTGGTGTCTACTAGACGCAAAAGCTGAGTTAGCTCGCGGCTCTGCCCAGCTAGGCGTGGGTCTTTCTGGGTTCATATTCGCCATGTTGTGAGTGAGTCTCGAAGCTGTCGAGTGATAGCTCCTAAGCTTTAATAACTTTCTCAAGTCATAAACATGTGATCAATTTCAGATACTGTTGACATCCATATCAAACAAAACTGGCTGCCCTGACCACACAGCCAGAATTGCTAGCCGGAGCTTGGCCTAGCTCCAGTGTGTCATAGGCGTTGGCCCTTGCAAGCGAAAAGACGACAAGCCCACCTTCCGGAATATTACAGAGCCCCACGATACTCAAGCCTTCTTGGCTGTGGCAGCCCATCAGAGTGTCGCATGGACCCCAGTGCATGGTGCTACTGTTATTAGTGGACGACCAATCGAAGACAAGCTTCTGCCCATGTGGCGCTGATCCTTGGCTGTCGATTGCACAACGACTTGTGCTTTTCCCCGTGCTCCATTGGAATCTGGATACGACCTCTGCTGTCGATGGATGCGCTTCTCTCTGCTGGCAACAACTGGCGGCTTTGCGACGAGCAGCGTGCAGCGTGCCTGTCTGTGTGTGGCTAGCCTTGCCTACCTAGGTATACTCCTGGCTAGATTGATGCGGGCCCATGGAACCTACACGGGACAGAACAGGACCGACATGCCCCTCGTTGAGTTGACCGTGGAAATTTACCGCGTTCGTCTATCTACTCTTTCCAGGCGATTTGCGATGGATGGTGCTGGCCTGCAGCTGGTTCATGGGCGAACAACAAAAGACACACTGGCTTATTAGCTCTGAACTTTTAGGAAATCGTCTTGAACTTTGATTCTCTCCTATCCTGTCCTATCTTGGTCTGGTCTGGTTTGGCCTGCGTTGCCCTCTACATACAATTATTGCGGCAGCTTTGGTGCGATATCTGTATGCCCTTGAGCTCCAACTTGACCTCTTCCAAGGTATCCTCGGCACCTGGAACCCAACAAGCACACCATTGTACAGTACTGGGACTTGCCGTATCAGAGGCCCAGTTGAATGCACCAGCGGCATCCGAAGCTACCCTTGCAACCTAGTGCTTGAAGTCTATCCCGAACGAGTGTACTCGGCGCCTCCACGTTGTATCGCCGCCCTATTGTTGAGATTCTGCCTTTGCGCCGGCTCAGGCATTGACGATATCAGGGTATTGACAGCCAAGAGCCTGCCGAGACGTCATTCTTCTGCCAACATAAGCTTCCACACAATCAACTCGACTGTTGCCCAAGTTCAAGCCAAAGTGTGACAACGGTTTTAGGGCTGGTGATTGGGATCTTCAAGAAAGCGCCAGTAGAGACCACTCGCACCTCCTGCGCCGTTGTGACTGTGTCATGACATGTCCCCACCGCTCGGTCAGTCAGATCGCCCTCGACTGCTACCAGCGACAGCATGTCGTCCTCGGGCTCATCCTTTACTTCGTCGTCGCTCGGTCGCCCACCAACATACGGACGAACATACGTCAGTCCGGTTGACTCAACCTGGACTCCCACCTCCGGGATATCAACCATTTCTGCTCCAACCACCGAGGGGTCGGGAACTGGGACCTCGGTACTCGATTTGGGGCCCCCGGGGTTTCAAGCTACAATGTGCGATTCTTCTGGCTCGCGGTTGACACAAATTGCGTTTCATCTGGCTGACACTGGGATGTAGAATTCTTTTTCAAGACACTCCCGAAGAGCGAGTCGTTTACTTGGGGCCTTGGGAAGTGGTGGGTTCTGAGCAGCGCCGTGTTCTATGGCAGGGTAGCTATCAGAACGAGTTGCTCGAACACTTCTGTATGTAGACATAAGCCCATGCTTCGCAGATGCAATGTCAACTAACTCAACTTACTCTCAGTGCCCTCAGACACACCCTCCAACATACATCCTCATACCCTCCACTCCCGCCATCGCCCATACTACGACCCTTCAGATATGGAAAGATATCTTACGTTTCAAGAACCCCATCGGATTCGATACACAACGGATGAAGGTGTTTGTATACATGATCAATACGTGACGATCAGATACGAGTTCACAACAGTCGAGAGCTCTATCCAATTTCAGGGAGATTTGCGCAGGAAGGACCTCGTTGATTTTTATGATGTCGACGTTGTTTGGACAAATGTTCATGGCCGTACAGATGGCTTCGGCAAAGTGAAGGGCATAGGTGCGATCCAGAGGCTCAAGTTGTGGAGGGATCGATATACTACGTTCCACTCCCTCAGCGTCTGTGCGAATAAGACGGATGGCCAATACCGAGAATATGATATTCACTCTTTTGATGGGGAACTTCGCGGGCGGGATGATCGCGCAAAACAGCTTCGACTGAACGCATCTGGACGACGACATACTTCGGGCGACGATCAGCACTCACACCGACGCTTTTCACTGCCGCATCGTATGCGATCTCGAACCAGATCGACTGATTCCTCCGAGCCAAGATCATTACAGCAGCCGACTCTTGACATACGATATCTGGCCATCCAGTTTACTGAGCGTCAAGGTTAGAAAGATAGGCTTCTCGCAGGAGTAACGGCTGCCTTGGCTGAATCTCCAAACCTGTCTCCCGATATGTCAGCTAACAGTCAGACCAGCATACCGACGATTTATCGAGACATGGCTTTATTGCCACAGTTCGGACCGTGAATTCAACGGCATCCCATTTCCACCAAACCATTTCGAATTACCCTCGCCGCAGATTTTGCCGGGACATTCTCCCGATTTACCGGTATCAGGATGGCCGAACCATATGCTAGAATCAGTGCCAGAACCCTCGGACGCGGCCGAAGCTACGCCTTGAAAGGCTAAATCCGAGTCAGATGCCATATCAGAATCCTCAACCAGTTGCACCACCGAGACGAACCACATGCTCATGCTGCAGTGCGTGTCCAAGTGGGGTGACCATAGTTACAAGGTTTGACATTGACTGCTCACACCTTTTTCACCTGTCAGATGTGAAAGTGCCTGTCAAAAGACGATCAAAAGGGTGATAATCAGCAGCCGCCCGTAGGGGATTGGCTGGTACCTCAAACGGAGGTTATCAGGCTGTATACTTCGTATCGCTATCCGTGGGCAGACAACGGGGAAACACTCGGGGCACCCCCACACCGACTCTGAAGACCCCGCGGTGCCTGGATCACACCATGGAGCTGTGTCGTCATTGAGATCCAATGCACAACCCGCCATGAATGGATGGCTCATAAAACTCAACTCGAGCTCCCTTAACCTAACATTACTCACTACTGCCACTGCCACTGCCACTGCTGCCAACCCAACATCAATTCATTGGTCCCTCCAAAGTCGCTCTATTGGTCATGAAGGTCATCCTCGCCATCAACGCCGGCTCCAGCTCGGTCAAGATCTCAGTTTATACCGCAGATAAGAATGCAGAACCTCATCAAATCGCAGAAGCCTCAATTGGGGGATTGACTGCTCCGCCAGCAACGCTTGCTTATACACGTCGCGGCGAGAAGGTGGTCAAGGCTAAAGAGGTGGCTGATAATGTCAAGAATCAAGAGGACGCTTTTGATCTTCTGCTCAAAACCTTCATTGATGACAATGACCTAAAAGAGGTATCTTCAAAGGAGGACATTGCCATCGCCAGTCATCGCATTGTTCATGGCGGAGACTATGACCGGTCTCAAGTCATCACCCAAGACGCTTATCACCATCTCGAAGAACTCAGCGACCTGGCACCGCTTCACAATGGTGTCGCCTTGAGTATCGTTGATACTTGCATCAGCGCGCTACCCAAGACTGTCAACGTCGCCTGTTTCGACTCGCAGTTCCATACAACTATCCCTCCACACATCTACACCTACCCTATCGACCCAAAGATCGCGAAGAGCAATCGTTTGCGCAAGTACGGGTTTCACGGCATCAGTTATGCTTTCATAACGCGAGCCGTGGCCCAGTATCTTAATGAAGATGCCAGCAGCTTAAACATGATCGCTTTGCACCTTGGAAGCGGTGCCAGCGCTTGCGCCATCAAGGGCGGCAAGAGTTGGGATACGAGTATGGGGCTGACACCTCTGGCGGGCCTTCCTGGTGCGACTCGAAGCGGCAGTGTTGATCCTAGGTAAGACGCTCAATCCTTCAATATCCTTAGTGCAGAGTCCAGAACATAGAACCATGCCCTCCCGGATGTAGCGGAATGCTACTCTCATCAGATCATACATGAGATCCGGAATCAAGGGGTGGGATCAGGGTCTTTTTCTAAATTAAGGTTCTTGCATACTAACCCTTGCCAACCCTACAGTCTCGTCTTTCACTATGCCTCCGATGTGGGGAAACTTTCCCCTGCATCCACCAAGCACCTTCACATTTCACGGGCTGAAGAGATCCTCAATAAGGAGAGTGGGTGGAAGTCCATGACAGGCACGACTAACTTTGGCGTTGTTGCCGAGTCAGACGAGCCCACCCACCGCCTGGCCTTTGACATCTTTGTCGACCGCATTGCCGGCTTTGTTGGCTCTTACTTTGTATCCCTCGAGGGCCGCGTTGATACTCTAGTTTTTGCTGGTGGTATTGGAGAGCATAGCGCTAAGCTTCGATCTGCTGTTGTCAATAGGGTAGCCTGCTTAGGCTTTGCCCTCGATGATGCTCGTAACCAGGAGCCCATCAAAGATGTGGTTCAGGAAATCGGCAAACGCGATGTTTCGCCGCGAGTGCTGGTTTGTCAGACAGATGAGCAGTTGGAGATGACTAGGTTATGCGCAGAGAAGGAGGATCTCTGGGAATGGTAAGCCACATACGGCGCAAGAATTATGAAGTATGATGACGATTAGCCGAATAACGATATCGGACGATTACATGATTAAAGCATATAAATAAAATTTTAGACTTTTATTTCCTATAGCGTTGTACGGTTGGCATGTGCTTTGAAACGTCTGAGGCTTGTCAGAGCATTCCATCGGAAAACTCATAAGCGAGTAAAAATGAATGGAGCAACTTGTCGACTGTCAGGACATTTGTTACTAAGAGCATGCCAAAACAAGCAATTATGTTGCGAGTGGATGTTTGTTCATCTGGCAGAGCAGCCTAAAACTTATGACGGTTTAACTAGACTCAGCTCAAGTTTTTTTAGTTTTTTTTTTATAAAAAAAAAACTGCCAGGTCGTTGCCGATGTATATTGCAACGGATTGCGGCACTGGGCGCCATCAGATTGTGCTCGTCAAAAGTGAGGAATCCGGGTTGAAAATTCAAAGTGGTATCAATTGTGCACACAGCTCAAGTACTAAATCTAACTCGTAGGCACCACTGGTGGTACCTACACAACTCGTCAAGACTACACCATGAGTCTGCCTTGACTGCCGTCTATATACAGCGGTAAGGGACGACGACCAACTGTGTGCTATGCCGCTGTCTTATCCCTTCTCGCCACCCATGCCCCAGAGATGCCTAGCACAACTCTTGAATGGAGGCCTAATCCAGCCCCACATCTTAATAGTTAAACAAAAATTTGGAAACATCAAATCATAAAAACCCGCCAACGCCATGCGTTTTTTGCCCCTGAGTTTGCATCTCCAAGAGGGCGCATCCTGTTGTCGTTTATCTAAACCGTCGTGTCCTATAGGGGAGAAACATTCGTGAAGCCATTCGTGTACTTGCAACACCGTCCAATCCCAGACACCTTTTTGGAAATGGAAAAGGAAAATAAGCCAATTCAACCTCGAAAAACGCCATTGAATCCGGGTTGCTCCTCGTGTATTCATACAACGCCGTGATAGAAACAATCCTTTGTGGATAGAGGAGTAAAGAAAAATGTAACCATGTCTGTGTGTCAGACCAGACGAGTCATAAAAGAGAATAAGTTGTGCCCTCAAAGGCTGAAGTAGATAGCTGGAGGGATTTACTAAGATGGATATAAGAAATGTCCAAGCATTAAGATTATCAATAGTAATCCCAAAAGAAAACGAAAAAAAAGTTTTCCTTGTGGTAAGAAAGGAATGCCAGGGATGAGTAACCAAGCACTCATGCACTTCAGACGCCAGAGCCCTCTTGGCATGCCACGGCCATAGCGAGGGCATCCAGACCGCTAGGGGTCCTGCCAGCCACAGGGCGGTTGAGAATGGGTAAGTTGCGGCCGCCCAAATCCCAAGATCCACTGTTGACGCTGGGTGAGGCCAGCGGGGGTGTGTGAAGGGGATAAGGATCAGCGTCGCGTCGGCTTCTGGACGAGGATGTGCGGCTCGCGGAAGTGCGCCCGGATGTAGAGTTGCGACGAGCATCAGCTAGGGATGTTCTGTGACTGCGCTGGCTAGCAGAAGAGCGACTCTTATCCTTGAAGTGGGTTTCGAGGTGTTGCTTCATGTTGTCGGCACGTGTAAATTTCTTCTGGCATCCTGCAAAAGTACATTGAACAGCCTTCTCTGCTGTGTGAATCTTTGAATGGCGCGAGGCATGACCTGAGGTAGTAAAGGTTTTTTCGCAGCCATGAGTGTCGCGGTACCGGCAGGGGTATCTCTTTCCGGGGCGCTCGGGCATAGGCGAAGATCGGGGCTGGCTGACCATCTCACCGTCATAGGAAGCTGAACGGGTGCTGTCGGCGTATTGGACGTGCTTGGCATCCATGTTGTAGTCTTGAGGAATTGTGTACATGACCTGTTGTCGCGGGTAGTAGTCGACGTTGGGGGTCAAAGGAGATAGAGGATCGTTGCTCATTTGAGAGTCATAAGAGTCGGAACGAAGAAGCTCGGGAGTGTTGGGCGAAGAGGCACCGCTACCAGGGGTGGGGTACGACTGAGTGAAGGCATAGCTGGAGTGAGAATGAAAGCTGAGAGGCGGTCGTTGTGTTTGCTGCTGTTGTTGAGGTTGAGAAGCACTTTCGTCGTTAAGGAGTGAAACCCGTCGACCAGCGGCGTTGATTGCGTGCATTGTCATTGCGACAACTATTTTGAGCGGCACTTGATCTTGATAGTAACGCTGACAGTTGCAAGAGGATCAGTAGAGCGTGGCACCTGATCAGACCAGAGTAGAGGGCGATTTAAGGTGCCTGAATATGGTGGCAGCACCGACGTAGTGGAGTGAAGCGGTACTAAATAGCGGGATGGCTAGTCGTGGAGCTTGCCTGGACTCGAAGGGACCGAATGAAGGGATTGATAGCTCAAATTTGCCTCCGCTTTTCAAAACACGAGACTGATGGGTTTCTCGTGGTCTGTTACGTGCGTGTACCTGAAGAGTGACAGGGGTCCCGTAGCGGTAGTGTCAGTGGGAACGAAGGGAGCACCGAGCTGGTTATAGCGGTGACAATTCTGTAGCTTTTGTGGGATGGAAGCAGCGTGGCTGGACGTCTGGTATCAAGTTCATGTATTGCACAGAAGGTGAGCCCCAGCGCAAGTGGTGATTGTTGTTGTTTAGATAACGTAGGTTGCCGAGGATTCCAGGAGACAGGCCAGAATCAGGGAGCAACGATAAATCGACGAAAAGGGTAACAGGATACACAACACAACAACGGACTTAATGAACAAGTAAGTACCCGGTGATGAGCAACCCAAGATGGTGAGAGCAACTCTGTGAGATGAGAGACTATCGTAGTAAGTAAATAAAAGTATGAATGAAGTGTGAGGAACACCAAACAAAGCGAGGCTGGAAGATGATGGATGGCTGGAGCTTAAGTTTATAAGTAACCCGCTGGATTTGCAAGGAGGAAAACAAGGGGAGTGAGAGTACGTAGACACAGCGGAGCGAAAAAAGAGCACACACCTCTTGGTTAGGGGGGTATTACAGGCAGCAAGAGTAAAAGAAGGGAAAGGAAGGGATAGAATTGGGGTGGGAATCAAGCATGGGATTTTTTGCGCAACCCCATCGATCGATGGGATCGAGAAAAATGTCGAGTCTGAATTGAGAGTTACGATGAATGGACGTAACTTGGGTTGGCTTGGATGAGCCACACCCTAGACATGGGGGCCTACTGGCAACAAGTAGTGGTGTGCCTTTAACTGTTTTCTTCTCCTCTTCTCTCCCCTTCTGTACTGATGGAGAAAGAGGGAGGGGGTGCGATGAGCATTGTGGCACTGGCCTCCAAAAAAGAACCCTGGACTGGCATAGGAAACTCTCCAAAGAGGCACCTGCCCTGAGGTGAGAGTCATCAGCAGCTCCCGCTCCCCCCCACCATTTGTTCCAGGAGCCAAGGGCTCGGCCGCCAGGTTCGTACGACCGCTGAGACGGTTTTGGCCGGACCTTCCTGGAGAACAGTGGAGGTGGTAGCATCCACTAGCCACCTCGGAGCGACGAAAAAATAAATGCATGGACCGGATTAAGAATATGGTCGGTTATGCCTTGATTTTCCCAGCTATACAACCAGCTTGTCAATCCAGAGCGTGTATGCATCGGTGGCATGGAAGAAACGACATTCTTAAAGATTCCCTTACTCTGATTATGAGGTGAAAGGATCTTGTTCTGCAAAATCTTATTGCAGTGCAATGTCGCTCTCTTGCTTTTTGTCTCTTCCTTGGTAAGTGGAACACACTCTGGTGTGAGGTGGCTTGCCAGGGACGAAGGGGCTTCAAAGGCCTTCCAACTGCTGCAGCAGGGGTCGCCCTTGCTCGTACAGTAGAGCTCCTGCCAGGATCCAAGGAACAGTAAGTGGGAAACCGCCAAGGGCTTGATTTTGACCTTCTTTAGCGCAAGCCATCTCTAGAGTATCGCTTGCTGGGACACTATTCCCCAAATAGCTCTCGCTCAGAAACTGTTTTCCTTCACCTCACCAGCTGTAATGTCGATCATTACGACCAGCAGGCGAACTAACTCTCGTTGAACTTCACCTTGCTTTTATCTTGGGTACTCTCTCCGTTTTGCTTCAGCCAGCGACTTCCATACAGGGCCTTCCACCTCCTATTGCTACCACATAATACGCCCTGCTCCATTTGTTGACACTGATTTCGCCGGTGTCCCTTCGGTCTGATTTTTACGCCAGGAAACTTTTCCTAACCACAACCCCAATGGCTCTGAACTCAACCATCCATATCAGCTTTGATTTTGCACTCGGGCGAGAATCCTTCACTCGGCCGCATCGAGGCGGCCGCGGCGCGACGCGTTTGACACATTAATTAGCATTGTTGACCAAGGTATCTGGGCACCAAGTGCAGCCCAGCTGATGAGTTGTCGACTACTGCACCTATCCTACGGAACGACACTCCGGGACTTGGACCCTGATTTCCCAACCGTAATCTCGATCCCCAGGCTTGGGGCGTCACCATGACGGATAGCCGGAGCAGAAGAGCTAGTGAGAGAGTACTTGGGACCCCGAGACACTGTACACCTCCTAATCGCACCATGGTGACGTCAATTTCACAACGGCAAGCCATTAACTAAAGATCCAGACTGTCAGAGAGACGCTACAACAACTGCTGAATATTTGACCAAGTGAGCGACTCCATATTATTACAGCAGGTCAGGTTGAGGCGACCCCTACTATTATCGGAGTCATACTCGACGGTTACACCAAAACAAACGGACCCAAGCACAGTACATATTGTATGACAGAAACTTTCTCTTACAGCTCATGCAGGGCTTAATCCTGTCGCCTTTTAGGAATCTGTCTGTACTGTATTGGTCGGACCCTGCAAATCCCTGTCACTCAGGGGTTTACATGCCCAAGTTCAACCCAAAAAGAGATTCAAAAGAAGATGGATAGTTATACAGGTATCGTCACCATCATGGACTTCTAGAGCCAGCCAACTCCAGGCTATCTTTTACAATAGTGCTTCCGCTGGATGACTGGCATTCGGTTAACTTTTCCCCGCTCTTCACCCTTCCTCGCCCCCCCTCAACACCAACACGATTATCAACAAGATTCAGGAGGGGTTATGCAAGGCATTGAGCGAAGAGAGGCGTCATGGTGACAGCGTCAAGCTGATGAGATTAAAGAGCATCCCCCCGAGCAGCCGCACAAAAGCTTCGGCTTTGCTTATGGTTGACCCACTAATAAGACATCTGCTCCATTCAGTGCCCGCAACCAGCAACGGGCTTTGGGGTGAGACGAGTGCGGGCCAGGGTGGATCATGCTGGGGGACGTTCCCCAGAGCTAGAGTGGCTAGTAAGGCACAAACACCCTCAATGCTACCCTGCCTGTGCTGCTTTCAGTAGAGTTTCTGGTCAGCTTCGCAAGCAGGTAGAGGTAGAGGCGGTGGGGGGCGGACGACAATCCCCTTGACGCTAACGCTCCCAGGGTCGTCCCCAAGGGTCCCCATCAAGACCGGGGATAGAAACTCCATCGACCAATAATCGGAAAGGATCGAAAAAATGGCGATCAAGGGGGACTTGATGTGGAGTCCGACCCAATGCCAATATTTGCACTGCTTAATGGCCTGCACCAGCCGCAACAGTAACTTGTGAATGGAATCGGTCTATTGACCCATTACTGATACAAGCACCAGCGGACACGAGCACTTCTCTCAGCACACTGAAACCATTTCTCGTCGCCAAGCCGCTGGAGGCATCCTTCATACAATGAAGCTTACTGAAAACCTGTCAAGATAGATGAGAACAGCCTTGCAGATCGATTGGAAATCTCATACTTAACTAATACGTTGACCATCAGAATGGCGTGCCTAGGAGAAAACCCTCTCGTCAACCTTTCGTCGATTATTTCTCAGCCAATTAACATCGTGCGGATGCCCTCCGGAAGTCAGCGTGGGAACTCTATCTGGTTGTTTCTCTTCTCACAGGGTCCATCACAGTGCCTACGATTTGTTTGTTTTGGCGCGGAGCCAGCCCCGGGCCCCGAAGGGTGTCACAATTGAGTTGTCGAACCCTGTTGTAGACTTATTGACTTCCACTCAGCTCAGGTGGTTTCCCCATCTCGGCAAGATGGGGATGTTGAAGGAGCCATTACAACCAATGACACCCAGCGACACTTTTTTGATAACCTCATGAATGAGGAGGTTTCCCATATGATCTGCTTGAGCTGGCTGGCCCAGTTTGACTGAGTGATCCTGGTTTTGATTCCTTACACCCCTCTCGAATCGGCATATTGACTTCCACTATGCAGCTGTGTCTGCCAGGGTTTCTTGACACGAAGGTTTGTTCTTTGGTCCAATACGATCACGGTATGCCAATATTTCAACACAACCTCGATCTGAAAGCCAATCTCTGCAACCTTCCGGTCGTTTTGCTCCGGCATGCCAATCATATTCTTCGGCGTTCTTTTTGAACGCTGAAGTAAGCATATTCAGGGTCCCCCCACCATGAATGTTGAGACGACGACATTTACAGAAAGACAATTGTTTGTACATTCACTACGTCGTTGCCCATTGACGTCACAAATTACAGATAAAGGACAAGGGATGGACCCATTATCACCTGACCCTTGAAGCTTGAAGAACATTGATAGAGCTCAGCAAAATCGATAAAAATGATAAGATTCTGCTCACTGTTCAATCCGATCAGTGATGTGGTGGATACATTTTGGCGAACCAACATTCATCTCTGCAAGTATGACATGGACTCCAGACTCGGCAGTGCCTCCGAAATCTGTCCAGGATAATGAGTTATCGCTTGCAAAATGACAGGCCCCATGTGTGCATGATATTTCTTCTATTCAATTCTGATGACGCAACGAGTCGGACTAGGCCGAGAGATCTTGGTCTGAGCAACACCTACACGATCTTGATGGGCTCCTGCTGGCGGAATATTTGCAACTGGAGTACAGGAACCAAAACGGGCCAAGGGATGGAGACAGGCCTCGCATTAGGTGGAACAGTCACCAAAAAAACCCCGGTTAGCAGCTGACGGTGGATGGCTCTGTTAAGCATTGAAGATGGCCTTGATGCGCCGTTTCATACTAAGTCGGGGAACAATCTTGATTTCTTACTGCAGGCTCAACCGCAGTGTTTCAAATCCGACCCAGCCAAGCCGATGGAGATCGTAGGTTTTCCAGAATACTGACTAGACGACGGACTTGACTGGGTAGGTGCGGGCTGTATTCGATCAGACAGAAAAATCAGGAAGAAGGACTATGCAAGCCTACCAGGTAAGTTCCTTGGTTACTATGAAGTTTTTCTCAGCAAGGGTCCTGTTTGTCTGATCAGCGGGGCAAAAACGAATGGCGGCAGCGCAAAGTGCATCGGCTTCCACTGAGTGCGATCGAAGCATCGAAGGGGATCGGGTCAACGATGCTCAGTTGAGATCTCAAGTCAGGAGGGGGATCGGTTGCTTTTGACTTCTTGGGCGTGGAGTGTGCTTGGTCGGATGCCCTGGCAGGCCAGCCTCATCGGTCCCGTCCGCGTGGCTTTCGAGGGTCCCGCCGCCTCAGCGACTGAGAGGCTTGAGACTAGATATCAAGGGTTTACAGGGAGTTAGGAATACAGGGGAGGGGCGTGAAGGCATGGCGCCAGAGAAGAGGGCCCGTATATAACAGGGATCAATCTAGCCTCAGGGACCCCGGCGATCCTTTTCTAATTTTCTCAGGAAAGGCACATACGTCTACAGAAGTTCAGCGAAGCACACATGGGGGCAGGGACCAAGGCATCAACAGTCTGTTAGGCTGGGGTGACCGGTGGAGGGGAAAGGTGAGTGAGTTAGGGGACCTCGCCTGTAACGCCGCTGGACCATGATGTGATACCGTACCCTCTTTCGCTTCACCAAGCCCTTCTACTCGGGACGTCTCTAAGATCACATTAGCCAATGATGTAACCGAGTCGACAGCATCCCTCGTTCCTTAGGGGTAGATTGTCAGGCACAAGCGCCGTACGCCAAACCAGTCGCCCGGAGCCAAACAGTTAGCCAACAGCCAGTGGGAGCGAGTCCGGCCATGACGGGGATTTGCTTGGTTGTTGGCGATCCTCGTCAATTACTTACTTTGCGTATTGCCGAAAGCTGTCGGTATAATTTTGTTCTTCAACGTTCTCTGGGTCATGCAAGTGCATACCAGGTTATCACCGCCTTTCTGTAATAACATCAACTTCGATATGTTTCCACCATTTATTTACACACAACACAATCCACACAAGGTTACAATCTCCTATGGGCCTTCACTGTGGTGTTTTGTTCTGTCATGTGGGTGATGGTTATTATATGTGCGGAGTATCTCGAAGAATTTATAGCTATAATCTCACTCACGGTAGCAGCGACTACCTTGGTGAGAAACGAGTAGATTCGTAATGAAGGTGAGTATTCTCTCGGTTCCATGTTGCTTTGATATTCTGTACTGCTTCCTATGGATGGCCAGCTCGTCATGTATATGTATAAAACACCATGTTAACACGTCATCGTATCTTGCACGAAACCTCGAAGCCAAACGGCGCGATGCAACTATCCTCCGTTCGGTTATCCTCTTCTCGGCAACCTAACCCACAACATCACAGATGGAGAAGCCCAGGGAACATCGCACTCCTACGGCCCCCACCTTTGTTTGGAAAGCAATCCATGGTGGCATCGCCTTTCTATCATGAGCGACTTCTAGTAGGTAGTTAGATATCAACATTCTTTACTGGGCAACTGGGAGAGCATTCTCATATCTCGATACCCTGAAACAGGTGTTTCTGGCGGTGTGTGGGTATCCTGGTCGAGACAACAGCAGGGTCGTGGGCTACCAATACTACTTGTTGTAGTTACCCTGTAACTCTAGCTGCGACCGAGGAACCTACTTCAACCTCAACGCAACGGCCGCACCATGCTAACGTCTCGGAGCCTAGGAAGGCAATCCTAGTGCAATAGAGAGAAGAATCTGCACAGTATAAAGGGCCTCTGGTGATGCAACATTGAATCCTTTGAATAAGAGGTCTCGCCAATATGCTACGACTATGTTTCTCGTTTGATAGGTCACGTTGGGGGTGAACTTTGCTGATCACTGTCGATCGATCGAGATTTGTGATTTATATTTTCTCTTTGGTCACCCCGGTTCCGGCATCAACACCCTGGTGCCCCCGTCAACTACTGGACTGGATGGAATATTGTACGGCACAGTTGAATCGACTACTGTAACTTTGCCTTAGTTTCGAGCTTCTATCGAGCCCGGTTTCTGAACATTACGGTCTCGTGTTGAATCACATTCCGGGTCAAGTCCAACATGCCGTAGCCATTCAGAGCCATTCGAAATTAATAGAGATGGAGAGAGCCAAACCACTTTCCCATACTACTCCGCTCGAGATTCGTAGATCTCATCCCTGAAACGCCGTTTTCGCCAGACACCCATCCGAATGAAATTTCCGTCTGCTCTTGCACGTCTCGACTATTCTTTGCCTATTGGTGTAGTAGTGTCGCATTGTTGTGCACGAGTGTACTTCAGCGCCGGTTTCCCGGATCACAAGCTGCTGTAATACATGATCATCATGATCATCATCGGCGATGATAATGATGATGCAAATGTCAGCTTCCCCATGGTAATCCATTACTTTCCCATGACGACCCAAGCCACACAGTGACCCCTAAAGTACTGAAGTATTATGTGGCGCACAAATAATGTTGAGACCATAATTATTTTGATGCCGAGGCACCTGTTTTGGTTGATCCTGTATCGACTCGTTTGGCTGCTGGAAGTTCAGGCACCTTGAATCTGCTTCCACTGGACGAACCTCCTCCGACCTGGGTAAAGCTGCCGCCCTTGAACCAGCGGTCCTCCTCGGCTTTGCGCTTCTTGCTAAGCTCTGCCTGCATCTTGGGATCAACGAGCTCCAGACCTTGGACGGGTGTGAAAGACAGAGACGATGCTGTACCGGTTGCTGATCCGACTGTGCTGCCAACTCCCGAGGCTCGCAGACCGCGTCCTCGTAAGTCAATGTTGGATGCTTGGCCAAAGCCACCGATAGACGAGGCAGCACCGCCCACGGTGCTGTTTCCGCCCCAGCCCTTGCTTTTGGCACTGAGCTTTGCGCGTGTACGTTGATCAATCTGAGTACTGCGAATGCGGCCGTCGTTGGACTGACCAATCATTCCCATACCAACAGTTGACTCACCAGTGCCATAACCAACCTCTCTTTCCTCCTTACCAAAGACCATGCGGTTCTGCTGTTTACGGAGATCAGTCATAGCGAGAGCCTCCTTGGCCTTGCGAGCGCGTCGTCCACCTCGCTTGCGGGATGGCTTGTCGTCTGGCACTGGCAGCGCACGCTGTCCCTTGTTGGGTGGTGGTTCTGTCAATTTCTCGAGGCGCTCTAGACAAGCTGATTTGAGCTCCTCCCCTGTAGATCCGTCCGGACTCGAGTGTGTGCGATCGACTCGCGCAGCTAGAACTAATTTAGCCGATACAATCCTTAAGGCTTGCTTCTTTAAGTCGTTGGGAATGCCTCGGATCATCTCTGAATTGTAGAGGTAGCCCTGCTGCCGAACACCTATATTCGTAGCTAGGCCCGAGTGTTTCTTTTTGGATCCCCAAGAGGCAATATTGCAAGCGGGCGTCTTCGAGAGACCTGTCAGTCCACCTGCCGCGTTGAGAAGTTGAGCGGCCGTAAGAGAACCAACAAGAGCTGTCAGGTTCGGTGCGAAAATGTTCATGCGCGACTGCACGTACTCAGCCAGGGTTTGCTTGGCCTTATTGAGGGCAATGACCATCTCGCATGCCTTGTAAACGCGCTGAAGCTCTTCGGTGGTCATCTCATGGCCCTTTGACGTAGTAGCTTCAACCGTCACAATCATGAGTGATGGTCCATCGAGAACCGACTTGAGGGTTATTCCAAGCGGATTGTCGGTCGAATTCTGTAGAGCCTTGATACTCTCCGAATCCAGCGGACCATTGCCAATGATGGCAACGACCTTAGCATACTCGAGTGGCGTCGTGACAAGCCGCTCGAGCTCAGGAAACCGCGTCGAGTAGTGGTCGCGAATGAACTTGTGAACGAGTACGACTTCGCCATCAATCTGGGTCGAAAGGCTGTTGGACTGCGTCAGGAGGTGATACTCGGGGTGGTCTTCGATATTTCCGATGTTGGTATTCTGAGTCGCGGCTTGCGATCGGTAATATGCGATTCTCTGTAGCGTTCGAGGCAATACGTCAGGGCTATCCGTCAAAAGAACTGATGTAAACGAATCGTCCATCAAGATGCGACCGTTGGTGCGGTTCGGGTTGAAGGGGGTAATACTAACCTCGAGGACTGGTTCAAGCGTTTGCATGAGGCTAGCGACGCTTCGAACATCCTTGACTCCTCCAAGCTGCATCTTCTCGACCTTTACTTTGGTAGCTTCGGAGTCTTCTCTGTCGTTTAATCCATCGTTAGAGCTTTGGTCGTCCCTGGTTTCAGCGTCGCCGTCCAGCTCCATGGCATCACGATTGCCTTTTGTCTCTTCGTCTTTGATGAGGCCATCATTCTGCTCCTCTTCGGCCTCATCGCCTGAGCTTCCAAAATCGTTGAGTAGATCGTCCGCGACGGTCGACATGGTGGCGCTGTGTAAAGGAAGGATGATATGGATGAGTGAATGTGATTGTCGCGAAAGAGTTGAGGGAGTTGGTAGGTTTGTCTTGGCTAAATAAATACTTGCGCTTAGCTACATAGGCTGCGAGGCTACTGGGCACCACATAAATAAAGTGGGTGACTCACAGTTTACTTGAATTATCATTGGTTAAGGTAACCACATCCACATTTTTGAGCCTTGCTCCGTCGCGTCGCTGTTGACTTCCAACTTTATTCATCGCCTTGATTCTCCTTTTCATCTAAGTCTTTTCCTCTCTCTAACAATAACTCCCGACATCACAAGTTTACGCCCTTAAAAAGTCGACGATCGTATAATGGAGACATCCAGAGGCCCCCCGAGGGTGAAGAATAAGGCCGCCGCGCCTGTTCAAATCAGCGCCGAACAGCTGCTGAGAGAAGCTGTTGACCGTCAAGAAGTTGGAGTGCAGGCCCCTACTCAAAGATTCGCTGATTTGGAAGAGCTTCACGAGTTTCAGGGAAGGAAGAGGAAGGAGTTCGAGGACTATGTGCGACGCAATCGACTCAATCTCAACAACTGGATGCGATATGCTCAATGGGAGCTGGAGCAGAAGGAATTTGCACGCGCCCGGTCCATCTTTGAGCGCGCGCTCGACGCACATCCCAACAATGTCCAGCTATGGATTCGGTACATCGAGTCGGAGATGAAGGCGAGAAACATCAACCATGCTCGAAACCTCCTGGATCGTGCCGTCGCTCGCTTACCGCGTGTTGACAAGCTCTGGTACAAATATGTCTACATGGAGGAGATGCTGGGCAATATTCCTGGAACGCGGCAAGTCTTTGATCGATGGATGCAGTGGCAGCCAGATGAGGCGGCATGGAGCTCGTACATCAAGTTAGAGAAACGATACGGTGAATTCGAACGAGCAAGAGAAATCTTTCGAACCTTTACCATGATTCACCCTGAGCCCCGGAACTGGATCAAGTGGGCCAAGTTTGAGGAGGAATTCGGTACTAGCGATCAGGTACGGGAAGTCTTTGGGGAGGCGGTAGAAGCACTGGGAGATGACTTCGTCGATGAGAAATTGTTTATCGCCTATGCTCGGTTCGAGGCTAAGCTAAAAGAGTATGAGCGCGCTCGTGCGATATATAAATACGCCCTGGATCGGCTACCAAGATCGAGGTCGATGATTTTACACAAGGCATACACAACATTCGAGAAGCAATTTGGCGACAAGGATGGGGTGGAAGATGTTGTGCTGTCCAAGAGGAGAGTATATTACGAAGAACTTATCAAAGAGAACCCAAAGAATTACGACGCCTGGTTCGACTATGCAAAGCTTGAAGAGACTTCTCAGGACCCTGATCGAATCCGAGATATATACGAGAGGGCTGTTGCTCAAGTTCCGCCAACACAGGAGAAGCGACACTGGAGGCGATATATCTATCTATGGATTTTCTACGCCATATGGGAAGAGATGGAGGGACAGGATGTTGAACGGACACGGCAGATCTACAGCACATGCCTGAGTCTGATCCCACACAGAAGGTTCACGTTTGCTAAAATCTGGCTCATGGCGGCACATTTTGAGATCAGACAGGGTGAACTTACTGCAGCACGAAAACTCCTTGGACGTGCGATTGGCATGTGCCCAAAGGACAAGATCTTTAACGGTTACGTTGACCTTGAGCGCAAACTATTTGAATTCGTGCGGTGTCGCACTCTTTATGAGAAACATATCGAGTACAACCCAGCCAATTGTCAGACATGGATCAAGTTTGCCGAACTTGAGCGCGGTCTGGATGACCTGGACCGCACGCGCGCCATCTTTGAACTTGCTGTCCAACAACAACAGCTCGACATGCCCGAACTTTTATGGAAGGCGTACATTGATTTCGAGGAGGAAGAGGGCGAATATGAGCGCACACGAGATCTTTACGAGCGCCTTCTCGAAAAGACAGACCACGTCAAGGTCTGGATCAGTTACGCGCACTTTGAGATCAACATTCCTGAAGACGAAGAGGAGGAAGGCGATGAGGAGCAGCCGGTCAGTGAAGAGGCCAAGACGCGAGCACGCAAAGTATTCCAGCGAGCGTATAAGAGCATGCGAGACCGGGATCTCAAGGAAGAGTGTGTGTCGCTTCTCAATGCCTGGTTGTCCTTCGAGCGCACACATGGCTCAGCAGAGGACGTGGAAGCTGTGCAGAAACAAATGCCACGCAAGACGAAGCGACGGAGAAAGCTCGACGATGACTCATGGGAGGAATACATCGACTATGTCTTCCCTGCCGACGACAAGCAGGCAGCCAACCTGTCTAATCTTCTGTCGATGGCGCAGAGCTGGAAACAACAATCAGGGGGAGGCCTTG
Organism: Fusarium algeriense; assembly: GCA_002982035.1. Classification (NCBI taxonomy): domain Eukaryota; kingdom Fungi; phylum Ascomycota; class Sordariomycetes; order Hypocreales; family Nectriaceae; genus Fusarium; species Fusarium algeriense. The sequence goes on from PVPY01000054.1 coordinate 79,989, forward strand.
GTGCATGAGATTGGGTCTGAGAATGAACATTCCACCACTGTTACGAAGGCTAGAATATCACTCCTTTTCTACAGTGCTGTATTCTGCAGAACAATAGTAACCATTAACAGCATTATAATATTGACTGAGGCATCAACTTTTGTACCAAGTCGCTAAAAGCAATGCACCACTACAAGTAAAAACCTGCGTGGTTTGGGCGAAAGCAAGCCTTTTTTCATTGCACGAAAAGTAACCAATTTATTTCTTTTGCTTGTACTTGGCTTGGATTGCATAATCAACCACATCGTGATCGAATAACCTCAACTACTTGAGTTGGCCATAAGCCTGATAAGTGACGTCATACTATGACGACGTTTTTGACAAGTTGAACCTCGAATTTAGAAACAAGAATTCCTGGTCAACCAATCCTAACCAGCCATGCATAAGCATCGTGGGGTTAGTTGAGATATGTACCTGATATCAGACGATGAGGTGAGCGACAGGTACAGAACATGGATGTGCAAAACTGTCTTATTTTGCGGTCAGGCTTGGGAGGAAGAAGAATCCGTATTTCACCTTTTCGAACCGAATTGTAGGAAGGTGTTGTCATTTAGATTAACTAGAGGTGCAACGGCCGACGACTGCAACATCAACACCAAAAACAAAATGTGAGAAGTTTATTTATAAGCTAGAGTCGTTCATTATAGGTCATGATTCGTGAAGATATTCTGGGAAGTAGGTGAAAACCGACCCCCAAGAACCTCATCTTATCCAACGTAACAAGTCATCCGTCCAGGTCCAGATATCAAACATGGCAAAAGGAAAACTCCTCCCATCGTATCTTTCGTATGCCCACGTCTTACCTCTTTTTACCCATGCCCATTCCTGGTTCCTTGTCGCACTTGGCCCAATCGCCGAGTCTTGATCTGCAAGCCCCCGTCCTCTCCAAAAAAAAGCCGGTCTTCCCGAGGCCGCCTATCCGTGTTCCCACCCTTCATCATCGTGCATATAGTGACTTGTTATCACCACATACACTTCCCGATCATTTCTTACCGCCCCTCTCTTCCCATCTCGTTGGGTCAGTCTGTGTCACTCCCGCTTGCTTCCCCGTTTCCAGTCCGCCTCTTCTGGCCCCGGCTCCATTCATCAATTTTTAGCAGCATCAAGCAACTCATCGTTGGACAGGTATGTACGTATGTGCCGGTCTGCCGGGATATGGCTTCGTCTGCTTGCAGGGATCGAGCCACTGGCTCAGTATCGGCGATGGTCTAATGTAATTATCGTCGTTAGTCTTCGTCTTGAATACACGTGAGAAACAAAGGTGAGAAAGGTTGCGGGGAGAAAGCAAATCTGCTTCATCTATCTGATGCAGGGGAATTTCAGCAAAACAAAACGCCAGCCACACCACGCAGCGCAGTAGGTCATATTCACAACAGGTTTCCTTCTCTTTCTAGTCTTTCACTCCACTTCTTAAGGGTTTTCATTGTCATAAATCCCCAAAATAAACAATGCCGTTTGATTGGCTCAAGCTTCTCATGGGCCAAAAGGTCGTCTCGTCATAAGTCATGTTTTAAGATGTTTGGAGTTGTGTAGGTGAGTAACAGTGAATGTTGTTAAACACCCAGCCAGGCTTTAGTAGGGAGATGGCAGACCGTTGGGATTTCTCCTGTAGGTGTCTGTCCCATACGGCTCTGCAGGAAAGGTGTTGCCCCTGTAAGGTTTACCTCCATAGTCATGCGGGTCAAAGTACTCGTACTCGATATCCGAGTCATACCCATTCCGTCGAGATGATGGAGCCCAACTGTCTGCTCTTTTCCTACCGTCGCTCATCGACTGTTGTCGTAAGCGCCTTTGTACTCGCTTCTCATGGCGACGAGCCCTTTCTTGTTGGAAGTTTTTGCACTCATTTGTCAACTCTTTGGCTTCCTTCATCTCTGAAATGGCTCCCTTGATGCCCATAGCAGCAATACCGACTGATGTGGCATCTTGCATGATTGCTTTGGTTTTGAGCTTTTTAGCTTCAGCCTCGCTCAGGCGTCCTTCTTTGACTGCTTTGTGTCGTGCATTTCTCTTCTCCATGCTAGAATAGACCTCGTGCGCTGCGTGGATAGTGGCTACTGCCGCTAAGCCTGTGGTGATAATTTGCTTACCTCTCATTTTCTTCGCTCGCTTCTCATCTTCATCAGAATCCCCTAGGTCTGATGACGAAGACGAATAATCGGAGCGCCCTCCTCGCCTTCGTTCGCGAGGCTTGCTCTTGTGTGATCGATCATCATCGTAATAATCTCGGTTGCTACCATACCGACGGTCGTCGTACATATCGTCAGAGTATCGACGGGAACGGCTGCCACCGTGATCGCTGAAATCATCTTGGTCGCGACGGCGGTAGTCATCAGCGGCGGCAGCTCCAGCTCCAGCTCCCGCTCCAAGACCTAGCTTGGCCAAACCATTGCGAGCCTTGTCGACAACACTGCGACTGCGACTGCGTTGACGGCGTCGGTCTGGAGATGGACTGTATGAGGCACTTCTTCCTCTACGGCTCCTGGATCGCGATCGTGAGCGATCCAGAACCTTCTTTGCACCAAGGGCACCCAAGCCAGCGGTCGCGAGGGCAGCAAGACCGCTTGCGCCCCCTCCACCACCGCCCTGAGACCTAGAGCGGGCTCGCGAACGCGAGCGGCTGCGACCAGTCTTACGATCCTCCTCGATATCGTTTCTAGAGCCACGAATTAGGCGGTTGCCGACTAAACCACCAATCACAGACTCAGCCAGGCCCAGCTTTCCTCCCTTATCATCAGTCGCTGTGTCGACCGCAGCGGCACCAGCAGCAGCGGTAAGGATGCGCTTTGTCTTCTCACCCTTCCAACCTCCAGGCTCCTTAGCAACGCGGAAGGCCTCTGTGGCACCGGCGAGGAGGGAAGCCATCGCTGCCTTTTGAATTTTGTTGGAGCCGCTGCCACCAGCGTGGGAACGAGATCTTTCGCTGGAGGGACTACCTCCCCGACGGCTCCTGGTGTCATCTCCGCCGCCTCCAGTGAGACTCTTGACAGCGGCACCGAGCCCTGTAGCTGCGATAGCACTCTCGAGGAAGTTCTTGTGGCCCTTCTTCTCCCGTGGGCTTTCGTCCTCATCGGAGTAGTAATCACTGTAATAACCGTCGCGGCCACGTTGAAGAATCATGTTGGCCTTTTGATCCTTCTTGGCTTGTTGCTTGTTGTAGAACTGAGCACCCTGGTAGGCAGCTAGTGCGCCAACTCCAGCGAGAGCAGCAGTGGAAAGAGGATTCCGTTGAACTTCAGTGCGCTCCTCTTTAGCTTCACGGCGATCGTACAGTTCCTTGCCACCGGCCAAAAGAGCGGCACCAGCGACGGCAGCGATGATCTTCTCATTCTTAGACATTCCCCTGGACTTGTGTTTACGCTCTTCATCTTCGTAGTAAGGGCTGGAGTGACCTCGGTGAGAACGTCGGTCATAGTCGCGATCGCGAGGGTCGTAGCCGCGGCGATACTCATATTCTTCCTCGTAGTAGTTTGGGCCGGCGGATCGGGCCCGGCGAATATCACGGGTACCGGGAGGAGGGAAGTCTCGTCTAACCTCTTCTATCGATAGGTCGCTATCCTCACGTCCGCGAGGAACGATCTCCCGATGAGTCTTTGAGTTAAAGGACTCTCGGGGGTCGAGATAACGGGGGTCTTCTCGACGCTCCTCTCGCACATAGCGGCGAGAGTAATCCCGATCGTACGGGTCGTAGTTTGACATGAGGATGTGGTGCGGTGTTTGTTGCTGTTATGTTCTAAGTGGTGTAATAGTTGACGATTGGATATTGTTGAAAGTGCCTTTTGTAGTGATGATAAATGATGTTTCAATGCAGAGTTGACGGATTCTGTCGATGTAAAGAGGAAAAGGAAGAGGATGTGGCGGGAGGGATAAGTCAAAGAAAAGTAGCAAGAGAAACCCAGCCACAACCTAGCCAAGCAAAAACAGGGTCCTTTGATACTGTAACAAGGGGGGGAAGTATCCTACTAGGTATGGAGGTAGGTACGCAGCAGTGTCAAAGAGTGGGTTGCTTGTGAGTCTTGTTAGAGTGTCAGTCAGTAGTGGGCAACACTGAACCTGCTTGACGTTGTTTGAGTGGATGGAACGGGCATCAATGGGATACGGAAGGCAGCAACAGCAACGATGCCTTCCCTGCTGACTTCTGATGGGCCTTTGACGAGATTTAGAGACAAGTACGGTTAGGCTAGGCTTTTTGGTAGATTAGGCATCATGTTAAGTTTTACTATGTAGTTCAGGCTGTCTTGCTTAACAAGAATCTTGTCACAGCTTTCAACCGTACAAGCGGGGCGAGACAAACGACGTAATAAGGAGGGGTTCACCTCAAGTTGGACACACAACGCTGACGCTATTCGACAGGGGTCACGGCCTTGTAAGGCCCACTAGAAGCTCTTGGGCACGCTGGGCGCTGGGGCAGCGGCACTTAACACCCAGCTGGGCACTGGCTGGGCGTCCTCAACACAGCCTTGCTTCCAGGTTTGTCGTTTCTTAGGTTCCTCTTGCGCCACAGCTATCATGCAATTATTTCCACTTTATAACGTCTCAACACCCGGCAACACCGAAGATGGTATCTTCAAACCGAAACAACACGTTCGGAGATGATGAAATCATAGCGGCTTCGCTCCGCTCTCTCGTGAAAGTTAATCTTAGATTTTGGCGGGATCTATGGCACGCTCCGTGTAACCTTGTCTGTTCAACTGAGCCCCGGTAGGCATTGTTTAAAGTGAGGCTCTGACTAAATATCTCGACTTTGGTAATTGCTTCTTGAAACTAGGATCTGTCGTCCCCAGATCTCACTTTTAAGCCGCAAGGATGGTCTCGAGATTTGCTAAGTGAGGCTCAGAAGTCGTTCCTCGAAGGGATACCCTAGGTTCGTGTTACCTCGGATACCTGCATTTTCGATGCGGTGCTTGTCCTCGAGTTCGTTTTGCCACTTTGATGAGTTGTTCTCTTCTAGAAACACACATGTCACTTTGTGAAACTTGGGCTAAAATCAACGGCCAAGCGTAAGACAAGTCGGGCGGGACTTTAGACAAGCCAATCGCCGCTTTTCTTTCAGCCCATCCCATGTGTCTTTGACTTTTGACTTGTCATGGCACCTGAGGCACAACATGTGACGCAACAGGCGATATGAGAAATGCCTGCTGATGAGACTTCATGACCGGCTTAGCCACGTTGTTTTTGGTTGCATCAGCCACAACATTCGATCTCACAATGATGCCTCAGATGTATCAGAATTATTAGGATTCAACGCTATGTCAGGAGGTTTCGGTGGGTGTCAAAGCTGCCCACTGTTGAAACAATTTGTCTATGTGTACGAATGACGTCCTTCTTACAACAAAAGGTATTGGAGCATTTGAACTCAACAGGTCAGACTGTTTGCGCAGTAGTTATTTGTACAATTCAACCCTAGCTGTTACTATAGATGACTCGGCATTTGTTTAATGATATCAGAATGGGCTTGTTGTGCTTCGTACGTATATGTTACCGCAGAACTGCTGACAGCTCACGTCCGTTAGTACCTGTCATAACGTTATGAAGCTTTCATACTACTTCCAGCCAATTTCGAAATACTCATTCACATTTGGGCGCTGATTTTTTGGTAAATGTTGAAAGTTGGGTTATAAAATCGCTAGAATAAGCGAAAAACGATTTAACCAATTCCGTACCAATACCACTCTAAAAAGAAGAAAAAAAGGTCTAAATCTCACACCGGTATTATGTCTCATATTACATGAATTAGGAGGAACCATTACATCCTTCTAATGCAAACTCAAAACTCCTAATAGACGAAAGAATTCCCTAGCCCACAGTATCCAATTTATATAAACTCATTTGGTACAAATGTTCGTAGTTATGCGTCTTGAGAACACTTGCTCTGAGCTGGCTCATTCATATCGCCTGTGTGCTGAGACTCTTCAGCTTGAACACCATAGTCAGTAGGGTCGGCCTCCTCATCCATCTTCTCCATCTTGTCAGGCTCGACAAGTGCGTACTTGCTTTTTCTTCGTATGCGAGCACCGTACCAGAAGAAAACAAACGGGATCAAGGCTAGAAGAGTCGCAACTCCTCCGATGAGAGATCCTCCACCGCCTATACCAAGAGCAGTAAACATCTGAGTCGTAAATAGAGGAGCAGCGGCGCTACCAGCAGAGCGAGCAACCGTGTTGGCAGCGATGACGGAGGCTGCATATTGGGCGTATGCGTCGGTAAGATAGTTAATGATGGCAACGTAAACCAGCATCAGAGCGGCAGAGAGGAACGTGCCCGCAAGAGTCGGGACAATCCAGGGGACAGCACTGTTTTTTGTTAGTCACTGTTGCTTGTGGGAAGATGCGCAAAACTCAGGAATTACTTATAGTTAGCTGACCATGCAAGCCAGAACATAGTAATAGGGAACGCAACGCCTCCAAACATTGCCATGAGAAGTCGATCCTCGGGCAATAGCGTCTTTCCAGCCGCGTCCTTGCTTCGCCGTCGCTCACTGTCCACAAATATGAAGATAGCCCCTAGAACGGCTCCGACGACCTGACCGAGTAAGGGGAGTTGTGAGACGCCCGCGTTCCAGCCCCTCATGTCTCTAAATACAATAGGATAGATGCTGAAGAGCATGAACTGCAGTGTGAATACAATGCAAGTGTAAATAGAGCAGAGGAGAGAAATCAGATCCAATATGAGGATCCAAGGACGGGTAAGGGCCATCTTATAGACATGGGCGAGAGAGGGCTTATCTTCTTCGCCCTCCGTTATTACCTTTTCATAGCCAGGTATTCCAGACTCTCGAGCCCGCTTCGACTTTTTAGCCAGGATCGTCGGCGCATGGGTCTCGGGGATCAAGAAGATGAGAAGTACCGTCAAGGCTCCGAGCCAGAGGACGGAGTACATACCCCATCGCCAGTCCTTCTTAAGCTGAACGAAACCAGAGACCACAGGCCCGAGAGATGGACCAACCCAAGAAGCTAAGCTAAAGATTCCTGTAGCGTTTCCTCGCTCAATAGGTTCCCAGAGGTCAACCAGAACGCCAGGGGTGGTGCTTAGTGGAGCAGAGATAAAGACACCGGCCAAGAATCTTCCGACTAGTAGGGATCCGAAGTTTGTAGGAAAGGCGCAGAGGAAGTTGAAAGCCATATAAGCCAAGAAAGTGATGTAAAAGATCCACCGACGACCATAGAACTCAGAGAGAGGTGCAAAAACAAAGGGCCCTGCACAAAAGCCGAGCAAGAACATTGTTGTTGTCAAGCTCGCAGCAACCTCTGAAACCCCAAACTCTTCCACAACAGAGTCGATGCTACCAGAAAAGATACTGGATGCAAAGTTTCCATTCATGGCGAGGAATACTGCGATACAGGTAATGACCCATTTTCTCTTGAGTGACCAGTTTCGTGGGTTCTCAAGATCGTCAGGCGAGAAGTCGACATGGCCTTCTTTGTTCAGATAAGGAGCCTCGGGTGTGTCGGAGCCAATATGAGGCTTGAATGTCACGTAGGAGAGGGCTCTACCCACTCGAGCGGCCATCTTGAATTTGAAGCTCTCGTAGATGGCTGGAGGTGATTGGGTGGGGAATGTAGCTGAAGTGATATGTCTGAGCTGTTGACAATAGAGAGCGAGTGCTCATGTCGTATTTATATATCCTCAAATTCTATGTCACCCTCAACCATCATGATGAAATAGTTTATTTTGCCATTACACATCTCTGAGGGGGAGTATCTCCACCACTGTGGCCTTGTTAAGTTAAGTTGACGTCAACTTCTCCAGGTGAAGGTATACCGACCTGAACACCACGCCTTCTTCCCCAGACCAGCCGGAGGTAAGCTCCGGAATGTATCTCGAAAACCAGATCGAGGTGCTTAATTCGCCGTCTGTTATTCCCTTCGTAACGAAATTGTGTCCCAGTTGAATCCTCGCCCCTTAAGCTTTTTGGTCTCCCCGGACCCACAAGAGTATATATATCAAGCGGAAGAAACGATGGTAACTCGGCAAGTTTTGCAGTTGAGAAGACGCGGTAAATTTATGAGATATTCAGATTGATCGCACCAGGGCCATACAGGAGGCCAAAGATGGTTTCCGTAGCCATAAACCTGGGGAGGCTGGATAATTTCAACATCGCGGTCCGAAGAAGCAATAAATTTCAACCTTGCATGTAGATCATTTAGTCAACATCCTAAACTGGCCCCACGTGGATATGTCACGGCATTCGGGTTCAATTGCGAATTAGGCGGCTTATATCGAGATTTGGGGTAGAATTTAGAAGCTTCTATGCAGGACAACACTTTTTGTTGGCTGCAAGGTGCAGATTCTTCAACCGCGGAATCGTCACTTACACGCACAGGTGAAACAATTTCAACGTACCTTACATCCGTTCCGTCGGCTCAATGTATGGTGATGGTTTTGTTTTCTTCCCCTGATCAGCTGTGATCAGAGATTTTATTCCGCAAATACTAAAGTAGATCTACGGAGTAATTCCTTCTTACTTTTCAAATTGTTCGCCTTACTTCTACAATCAATGTTCGTTTTGGCTATGCGGAATCCCCGTAGACTCATCCTGCAATAAGCTAATGGGCTGGGCTAGCAACAGAAAGATGGAGGCTGTCCTATTCGCCGCTAATAAAGCTGTCATGATTAAAACTTTCAACCAGCGCTTGACGTAATGTTGCTCAGTCAAAAGCACAGACAATCTGCAGGTCTTGTCCGGCCATTTCCACTTTAGGTATTTTCTGTGACCCCTGCTCCGGCTTTAACATTCCTGCGAGGCACCATTGCCGTGTTATTGATGCCCAGTTGATGATCTATCGGTCGGTGTGTGACACGGGACAGTAAGATTCTGACGATAGCTTCATTGTCAGGATCCCCAATTAAGGAGACCACTAGTCTCTTTCAACACCCCTTTGCTCACTCGACCAGGGGTACATCATGAAGCACATGTTTGAAGATGTCTCATGGCTGCCAATGTGAGATCTCCTTCGGATTTTTACAATGGCTTCACCTCCCTGGCAATGAATAGTATATTCTCCTTCATCTCGATATCTGCCATCTGATACTTAAGATGCGACGACAAAATAAACACGCCCAAGCACTCCATAACTCACCGGACCAGATTCTCCGTTCTAACAACAACAGGTGTATCGGTTCTCCATAACAAAGCTCTTCTCCACCCAAAGAGTCCTCATGCCAAGTCAATCATGCCCTGATTTTAACGACTATCAATTTTCGTGATGCACCTCAGTCAACGATATAGATACTCTCTGGATGCTTATCTCTCGATATTAACTCCGGATGGGTTCTGCAGTGCAGCAGCATACTGTGACTTCAGGTCCAAACAAAGATCAACGCGGATAAAAGGGCCCTGTCGTTTCCAGGACTGTATATTGAACAGTGTCATGCATTGTATGGCCGATGTCTCCAGGAAACGACAAGTCAAAGGTGTCAGAATCGTTGGATATACATTTGATGGAGCAATATTATAGGCCGCCATGCTGTTTAAGAGTCAGTTTGGGGCTTGCACACCCGTCCTTTCCTATAACTAATTTTCTCGGGGAGAAAAGATCAGTGCCGCATATAAAATAATTGGTAGAACACAAATCTACCTGAAAAGAGCTGGATGTCAAGCCAGTTTGGTTATTGTTTTATCTGAGGTTGGTCAGGTCTCAAGGGTGGGTTCTAAAACCCACCCGCAAATATCCACTAAGAAACCTCAGGTCTAGATCTTCCGCCGTTTAAAGGCTAACTCGGCACAGTAAGAAGCGAAGCCAGACGATATAGCTGAGATATAACTTGGGTAGTTTCGAGTCTTGCTACTGAGTTCGTGAAGTCTTTGGTATTGAGTCGTGACAGGGAACGGCATTATTGGACTCAATGAAGCCGCATTCATCAAAGCCAACTATTTGAGCATATCTTCAGACTCTATCTTGTTAGTATCTCCCAGATCAACGGTACTACTTGGCCTTGAAATGCTTGGCGAAATAGGAGATGACGGTAGAGCTTTTTATGGAATTTCGTTTATAGACAGAGCCGTGCCTTGATATACTGGCATTCCATCAAGTGACAACAAGGTCAGCTCTTATTTCGAAACCCAGGACCAATGTTATAAACACGCTTATACACATACGCAATGGGTTTTGGCTAGATTCAGGTACCTCAGGACGGTGGCTTCTCATCAGATTTGATATACATATTGTAGTATTTGTATCGTATATAGTTGAGGAAGTGATTGATGACGCACTTAACTTGACATGCTAGGTACCCACATGGGAGGCAGTAAAAAGGTTGCTAGAATAAATGTGGGTGTCCAACACTGGTTTTAACCTGGTTGGCAATTATTTTTCGCTGTTTACCTAGGTATGGATGAATTTTTAGAACCCCCATGTCATAAATAGATATAAGTAGCCCTTGCAGCCAGACCTTATATATTATTATATGTAATATATGAGATACTTGATTGAGGTCCCTATATTTGATGTTGACTCAATGCGAAGATCATATCGGACAACGTTGTTTCTGTGATATCTTGGATCCTGAGTGCATTTCCCTCATTCGCTCCATTATGCCATATGGCAGATTCGTCATACCAAATCCAAACAGATAATTAATGCCATCTTATTATTGCGAAAACCAAGATGCCCCCACTCAGCATGACTGAGTGATCTTCTCTTAGCCAATGTGCAGTTTAGCTACATACCCTGAAGTGAGTAGGCGACCCCTCAACCCCGCCAACATGATGAACAACCTTATCATGATGCCTCCAATGTTGTATAAATGAAAGGACGAGAACATACAGAAACCTGTCTTTTGCTGGAATGGAACTGCACTCACTGAAACTGTTCATTGCATGTACTATAGTCCATAGTATCAACACCATTTTAAAGAGCTATTCCAACTGTTCAGTTCTCATGAATGCTCGCCTACGGCCTGCCGTGTATTGGTGAGCCCTAACCTTGGATCGTCAGAAATATCCACACCATGAGCGACACCATAACAGTCGTCCAGTATATTCAGAGATAAACAGAAGCCCGATGTTTCTCGACATGATTTTTCTGTAATATTGAAACTATTGTACAACTTTTGAAACGGAAACAAAAAACTCCATACTTAGCAAAGGTGGAGAGTCCCTTCTAACATCAGAATCCATGAGTAAAATCAGAACCAAGTCCAAATCATAACCATCCTTAAACCCCTTTCATATGCAGTCGAGAAAAAAAAATGTGCCGCAGTTCAGCTAAATATCATCATACGCCTATGTGCTTTTCACCACCCATGTCTTTTTCTTTCACCTGGTATGATGATACCCCTTTTTCATATGCTGTGCTTGTAATCAACCATCCTGTGAACCTCCAGCGTACTGGGTATAGCTATCATCCAGCGGCACTTGTCGCTTGCCTGTTTGGACGGTCACTGCAACTGCCCAGCACTCGGCCGAATTTCCTTGCCTGAGACGCTGAAGCTCTGGTGCACACCTTTCCAATTGTCGCGGCTGCCCTGACATTTCACAAAACCATTATGGGAATACGCCCCCACAGAAACCAATACACCAGGCCATTGAGCCAACTTCCACTCCGAATTATCCTCTCCAATCGTACTAGCAGTTCCTTATAGCCTCGTACCCCTGGGTATCGAATATGTGGAGTTCGTGTGCGTCATTCTTCGCTTCTTCCCAGCAACCCTAACATGAGATCTTAGATGTAGACCTCTCGTCTCCCCGTCGTGCACTGATACCACTGTAACGTACAACACAAGTTACTGTCAAGAACTCGCTAGCCAGTTTGCAGCCTAGTTCATAACAGTGGAGGGCTGTGCTATATATGGAATCTTTGAGGCCCCCATAAAGCCTGTTTCATTGAAGACCTGTGAACCAAAAATATCATAATCGAAACCGCTGGAGTTAATGGCGGATATGAAGCCAACTCCGGGCCACAGCATGAAATCATAAACACTTGTATATCTGGGACGCGTAACTCATATCGACCCAGATCGAAAACATGGTAACAACTCTCTCATATATGCCTCGTTTCAAGCATAAGAAGGATAGAGACTTAGCGTTTCCACAACAGCCGGCACTCCATTTCTGGAGGGGAGCTATAATTGAGTTGCGTGAGCCTCCCCAACATGCACACCGTTCGTAAGCGGCGCAGGTTGCTCAACATGGCCATTGGTCAAAGCCTCAACGCTGGTGACTTGGACTTCACCCTGAGGGCCAACGAGGGGGATTGTCCCAGAAGGAGAGAAGTCAGGGACAGCAGCAGATAGCTGGGTGTTACCATTTGGAACAACTCCATTAGCGTCATGTGGTGTGAAGTGCTGAAGGGCAGAGACATGAGGATAAGCATGTGCGCCGTATGGCACAGCAGCGATGTCGTCAAAGTGACCGCTGGGGAAGTGGTAATGTCTGTTTTTGAAAGACACACTTGCAGGGCCGGTATTGCGGGCCAGTTCATCCCGATTTTCCATAGAGTAAACGAAATGCTCCCAATTATGTCGACGACGTAGTCGCTCGCATTCATCGTCGCCGACAACGAAGTCAACTTCAGTCGATTCCTCACATGCAGCACGAATGATATTCATGTCCTGGGTCAGACGCTGAATGCGCGAGAATGCACTAATGAAGTGAAGAGGGACAAATCCCTGGGAGTCCATGCGCTTTCGAAGGTATTCGTCTTTGCAAAGGTTCTCGATGGAGAAGTAATACTCGATTTGAGTCTTGATCGTGAGCACGAGCAAGTGATCAAATGGAAGGGGATGGAACGGAACTGCACCAATGGGCGCCGCCATTGAGTAGTCGTAAGGCGAGTATTGAGCCTGTACGACAGGCATGCGAGATCCACCATTCGGCACTGATACCCGATGGAAGTTGTGAGCACCATTGCGGCCTCGGCCTCGCTGAGAAGGAGGTGTGAACATGCTCCCATGACTACCCTGTCGCAAGGGGGGACTGTAACCCTGAGATCTGGCAGCGCTTGCGCCTTGGCCATGGAACCCGGACGCAGAAATAGCATGCTGAGATTGTGAATGGCCGTGGTGAGCACCTCGGCCTCGATAATTGCCCCGGCCTCTCTCGCCGCGACCATCATGCCGGTCGCGAGATTGAGAAGCATCCTATGCAAAAATCAATTAGTATACGGTTCAAACCGTTTAAGGAACCCAAATATAGATTTACTCCACATAGGCATGATCTTACTCACCGAAGACTGAGCTAGCATATCTTTGGCTTTATCAGAGCCAGTGTTGGCTGATGTCTTCTTATGGCCGTTAACACCCTCCGTTGTTCCGCGCTTAACCGCTGCAGGTTGCGATGCAGCATTGTTGGCGTTGTCCTTGGGCTTAGTATCATTCGTCTTACTGACAGGAGCGGTAGATGCAGTTTTGTCTGCCACACCATTGGCCGTGCCTCGAGGAGTGGTATCTCGACTACCACGAGCACCACCGCGTGGCTTAGAACTACGCATTTGAGGAAGCTGAGTTTCGAAGCTGACTGTGGGGACATAATCCATAGCCACCCACTTCTGTCGGGGCTTCGAGGCGCTGCCATCCTCTTGACTGTCCTTGTCGGAGCGGTCCGACTTCTCTGGGGTCTTGTCCGCGACCTTCTTCTTGCTATCCTCCTTGATAGCAGTGATTGCAGTATCAGGGGTTGGCCATGCTGTAGAATCCTCAACCGATGGAGGGACCTCGGTTTTGCCATCCTTTTCGTGTATCCGCGACCCCCGGGGGCCGTTGCGCTCCGGCCGGACGGTACTGGCCGGTTTTTGCTGGGCCTTGATACCATTTGCATAGGGCGTTGAAGTGCATTCCTCGGTCTTCTTCTCATCCTTCTGAGGTGAAGTGCCATTCAGTGTAGCTTCTGCGGGTGTGGGAGCAGGCCTGGTAGACTTGGCCTGCTGTGCCTCCTTTCGCTTATGCCAGATGTTAACGCTTGGGATAGGTGCTTCTGAGAGCTCGACCTTCGGGGGCTCGGGGGCCGCCTCCTGCTCCTTCTCTGTCGCCTGATCGCTGGATTGCTTCTCAGAAGTCTTGCCCTTCTTATTCCGCCTGGCCTTTCGGGAGTCCTGCTCGTCGACAGACCGGGTAGTATTGCTTGATGATCTTGGGGTCTTCTCGTTGCGTCGCCACGGGCGGTCTAGCCTCCCAGCGTCGTCTTCGCGCCTCGACTCGGTTCGCCTGCTTTGTGTCGACTCGGAGCGGGAATCACTCTCAGATCCAGGTACACTCTCGAAGCCTTGCTTTTCAGAAGAGGTTGCGCGGTGCTCCGTGCTTTCGGGAGCTTCAGAGTTGGCCTGTTCGGTAGCAGAAGCAGACGGCTTCGCATCGACTGCGGGAGCAGGACCATTAGCATCGGCAATGGAAGCCTGCGCGTCCTGGGAAGGAGCGGCAGCATCGGTGGCGGCCGAAGAATTTGAGGCAGGGGTAGCGCCTTGGCCCTTCGCAGCTTGTGCGTAGGAAAAAGTTGATTGAGGGACCATATCGTTGGACTCGACGATGGCTGATGGACTCATTTCAAATTGAGCCGTGTGATACAGGCTTACCGTCCCAAACTAGTAGGAAACAGTGAGCTTAAGGGGCCGAATTCACCTTGATCACAAAGGAAGAAAAAAAATGAACGTATTGCTTTGGATCAGAAACCCAAGGATGTCTCTCAACTCCTTCCACGCAAGAAGAGAGGCAAAGCACCCACGTGCGATACAGTGGCTATCTGTAGACCTCAAATGAAGAGGGCGCCGGTATATAAGATTCTCGGACAACGAGTCGAAGGTTGGGAGTGCGTGTCGAGTAAGAGGGTATAAATTTGGAGGAAGTTGTCCGTTGAGCCAAGGTCTTCAGGCCTAAGGGACAAACACCCGAATCGGTGGGCGAACGTTGGGATTGAGTCGTGACAGATGTTTCTGGTTGAAAAAGACAACGATTCTGCGATGTCAGAACGGCGTTTTCTTAATCGAAAAATGGCAGCCTGGGTAAGTAGGCGGCTACTTCGATGAAGGGAGGCAAGGTTAAAAAAAAAATAAGGTTGGTGTGAATGGCAATTTTGAGGCAGTAAACCCAAAAAAAAAAAGCCCTATACTGTCCTGCTTTGCCTGCTCTCGTAAATAGAAAACCAGAAAGTGCCGGACAGGAAAGACGGGTCAATTGTAGCAGCCCGTCACCTAAGCCCAGCGCCAGAACCAGAGTCAGAACCGAGGCGGGTATTTGCTTGTTGCCTTGCTTCGTCACGAGGGTATCGAGAGAAAGCGCAGAATGCTAGGCGGCGGGGTGGTTATGGTCGATGGGTAGGAAAGATTCCAGAGGATAGGGAAGGAGGAGGAAAGGATGAGGTAAAGAGAGGTAGGGTTCGTAAACCAATACAAACTGAGCTTCAGCGGCAACTCTTTACTGGAATTGGGCTGGCGAGAGAGTTGTGGTTTATAGAAAGAGGGCACACGAATACCAGGGAATGAGAAAAAGAAGGCCGGAGGTTATTTTTTGCGTTGTGTGAATAATAAATTTTTTCCCTGCGCTTCTTTCCCCTCTCTGATCCGCAGGCGGAAGGTACCACGGAAATGTACTGCGACTAAGTGACTTAGAAGGTACCTCCGCGCCGAGCGAGAATCCTTGGGAGATGGACTGGACTGGTAGACGGGTCGAGATGGAAGGATGGAGAGGTCATTCTTTTCCACTCTGTTTTTTTTCCTTCCCGGCCAGACACCTAATTAATAGCTTTCCCCTCTGGTTTCTTTTTGGAATTCTTTATTTCTATGATAATACATTTTCTCTTAAACACTTTCACGGATTCTATTGTTCAATATCGTATAACAGAGTGACAGGCCATTCCTTGTCTGTTTGTTGCATTTGTCATTGACTGATATAGGTGCATGGGTATCAGGACTTACATCACTACCTAAAATCAGTGAATGCATTGTTCAAGTAGGCAAGTCAGCGACGGGGGTTCTGCATATCCACCGAGTTACAATACGTGGAGCGCCACCTTATCGCTGACTCGAGCCTTAAAAAGCCCTGCAACTGGTACTGAACATGCTGCTAAACTGTGTTGGGTTCATCTTTCAGCGGGATTCAGGGCGAATGCTTCTTTTCATTCGGGCTCCACTCTGGATGCATCTCACTGCCAGGAGCCGCCGTCATTCACGCACCCGAGACCCCGAAGAGGCCTGCCAACAAGGGCCTGATAGCCTGGGTACTGAGAGTCCTTCAACCAAAGCCGGATGGCCGTGATAGGTGGAGATGCGCGAATATAAATCGGCTTTTCTGAAGTACCTTTGCTGTTACTTTCAAGGTTACTATACTCATGCGATTATTTGCCTTTTCGGTTCACACTGTTTGCCTTTTTCCATTAATATAACTCGATCAGGATTGTGTTTGGATGTTATTGCATGGGCTGTGCGTGTAGTGAGTTGACCATGTTATGTGCATCTGTGACTTAGAATCACAACAAACACACCAGACATAAGTCCTGCGGGCCTCTTTGCCCGAGATAGCCTGACCTGCATGGATGGTAATTTGGAGGACAGTAAGTAAATGCATACTCGGATTCATAATAATTTGAGCTTTATGAAGGGCACTTAACCAGGGCGAATGCAGGGCATTCATTCAGGCTCTAGGAACTTGTGGAAGAAATTAAACTGGTTTTAGATATAGGCAAATGAATACCCTGATACAGAACATCAAATTCTGACCTATGTCTTCTCTAAATAAGGTGTTAGAGCGAAAACTTACTCTAATATTGGATAGAGGCACGTTACAATTGATCCACAAATACGCCAAGAGGCAGATCAGCAATTTCAACCTCAACATGTCACTGACAGGAACAAAATATGAAAAAACCCGTATGTGTCTCGAAAGGGAACAACCAACCACACAAGCTTCTACACGAAGGAACAAGGCAGTGGCCATAAATTTCATCCATAGTACAATGATCATTAGTAGGGCCAATGTCAAACAAAGAGAGATACGAGTGACCAAAGCTTCGCATACACAAAAGATGTTCAAGTTAGTTTGAGTAAGTGAAGTATATTTTGACATTACTTCGTTGTAGCTTGCTTTCAGAATGTAAAAGGTCTACGCTTAAGACCACCGGATGGACAGCATACGTCATCATATTTGAAAAGTTGCCTAATCTTCTTGACACACTTGAGGAACTTTCTTTCTTATATGGTAACGCTATATATGTCATAAACAGATCGTTCAGTAGATAGCTACTTTGTTAGTGGAGGTTATTATTATTCAAGAATCCTGAGTGGTTGCGAGAATATCACAAGGTTTCGTTACAAGCCAACGCCTCGCATCCAAATTGCTCATTGGATGCAATACCTGATGGCCTACCATTTTGGGTAACGCTTACATAATCTTCCCACCACTACAAACTAACATTGACGCCAAATGCTCATGGTCTGTGACTCGAGCGAACTGGCTTGTTACTGTTTGATATAGACTATAAGGAAATAGAGCGTAGGCCTCCCCAACGGCCCAAAAGGATCATACAGCTTAAAAAGATGGCTACAGTACTTTGGGTTGGCGCATATGACAAAACAAGGGACTTAGACATGATGACAAGTATGAATAATGAATATTATGTATAGGCATTTACTTTTATCCAAAATTAATAGCTATTAGCGTAAAACTCTTCGATTTTGAATATGATTCCATGACATGGCGAATCCGTTGCTAATGTTACACGAGGCGGACAACTGGTATACGGGGGAACTTGAATTATAGGAGCTGGGAACAACTGTTTGAAACGTATTGAGTACAAGAGTCCCATCCTGTAAGTGTCAAATCATTTGCTAGCCGGTCATCCAGGCTGTTGCTTGTCTTGCACCAAACGATGTGGCAAAGCGAAGACCAGTAGAACCCATAGGGAAATAACTGATCAAGTACCAGAGAAGGCAAGCAAGTTGAACGAGGGCAGAGAACAAGGTGAGAATTGTGCTGTGAAGCTTTCGGTTTGTTAGTTGTTGATGCAGCCCATCGCAATCTAAACCTTACCTTCAAGGCAAACACCAGCGTCAAGGTGATAGAGCCAAAGTATGCCGCAGTAAACGGTAGTCGAGGAGTCGAAAGAAGATGATAAACGTAGTTCATCGGGCCCATTACCGCAGCGAAGGAGGCCAGGAACATTAGTGATCCAACCGACCATCTGCGTAGCCCCACGTTAGCTTGCATATGGGATTTGGATATTTACCATGTCGAATCTACGACATCATAGTATGGATAAAACTAGTCACAGTCAAGGCGGTCGTGCAGTAGTGACTCCGCGTGACAGAGACCGACAAGGAATATAAAGGACACGCAGGGCAAACTGAAAGAGATATGGACAGGCTTCCGACTTACAATATAACAAACTTGCGAGGTCTCAGAGAGAGGACGGGGAATAGAGTGAAGCATATGACGAAACATGCCACAGCAGCGAGGTTACAAGCCCCAAAGATCAACAACCGATCCCATCGGCTAACTGCCAGTTGGGTTAGTGTCTTTAACCACGAGGCATGTCATCCGTATCACATGCGTGAATCAAGGCATGGCTCAGATGCAATGCACATGTCCCGCTGCAGGGGTGCTGGAAGACCATAGGGAAAGAATATCCAGGGTTGACTCACGAACAAACCAGCCTTCCTCTTCTTCGCGTCGACTGGGCGCAGGGAGAGGTGCACCGGAACTCTCGGTGGCGGGTAGACGGACATAACCACTCCCTCCTTGGAAAGGATTTAGGCTCTGAAGAGAGGAGAGTAACCCGCTTTGCTGAGAGGTGTTGACTGGTTCATCGCGGCGGCTCCAACCAAGGGAGTTTATAGAGTCTCTGAAGGAAGAAGAGGCCATGGCGACAGGGAAACCAGAGGGGCGGAAACGTAAGGGACAGGGACGGAGCGGCTAGGTCGATCGTGCGGATCAGGATCAGGATGAGATTCAGATTCGGGCTCGAGCTCTTAGTCGTGGTGGAGGGTGGGAAGGCCTTGACGCACGGCGGGTGACAATGGCGGCCTCGTATCAAACTAACAATATGACTTGGAAGATCAATATTCGCTTCCTTGGAAACTCTGGCATCATGGTTGAAGTGGTCAGTCAACGGGTGCCCATGATATAGAGGCAGAGCCTTGGTTGACAGGGTGGACAAAGCTGGCTACCTACCACGATATGTCACTTACGGAGCTTAAAACACGTCGCTGACGACGCTGCTTTGCGCAAGGCGATGGCACCTAGGTAGCTACGAAGGACGACGAATCCTCGGGGCTTAGGTTGGAGTTTTGGAGCTAAGGGTTGGCAGGCTACCGCGCGTACCGCTCGAAAATGGCGGAGACCGTAGCGATAGGAGAGACAACGAAGAAGCCAGCAAGCGACAAGAGCAAAGGAAAATGTGCGACGGTGGTCGGTCGGAGTCTTTTGCGCGCGAAAGAGGTCAGAAAGGGGCCTATCTGGGCGTTTAGAGAGGAGTGAAGTTGGTCGTTGATAGTGGAGGGTGGCATTAAGCCAGGAAGCTGATGGGTTGGGGTTGGGTATTCCTCGGGGGTGTAAGAAGACTTGAGACCTTTAGCCTGGGTGCGAAAAATAATTAGTCAAAGAGCCTACTGAGTTCATTCTAATAATCTTAAACTAGCCCAAGTATTTTTGTCGCTTAGGATCAGATCTCAAGTTTTTCTGACATTCTCTGGGGTGTGTGGTTCCTTCTTTGGATTGGATTCCATCCATTCTGTAATTCTGTCCTCTCAGAAGCCTTTGTGGAAGCCTAGGCAACGTAGGAAATTATATGATTGGTTGTGTGAAAGTGGAAACGAGCTTGGGTATGTCTGGTGCCACCCGTGGCTCCGTATCTTTCTTGCACGGCCCGCCCTTGATTGCTGGAAGCCTCAAGCGGACACTTCTGGCGGGGACGGGAGGGATCATGCACGACACAGAAGCATGGCCAGGGATAGGAAGGCTTCAGAGCCAGAGCTCAGAGCTTTTGTCTGGCTGTTTCCGAGCTGAGCTGAGCTTGGGGCCTTACAGGACAGAGCTTGAGACGAATCTGGAGGTTTCAGAGCCTTGAGGCTGATCATAGGCGAATGGCCCATGCTAAATGAGCCAACCACATATCACACATCACATCCACAGCTTTAAAGGCCTCCCTAAGTTCCCTTACAGTACATACCGCTTCAGAAGTTGAAACAAACATGCCCATTCATCAAGGACAGGCTCCAGACGGGATAGGAGCGGGCGGACGGAGCGCTCCATGTTTATTGCTACCACTTACCACTTAAGGAGCGGACCGTAGAGGGCCGGTCACGATCCGTAGGGAAACTAAGTCGAGAGATTGTGAGGGCAATCTGACTGATATCGTACCCTCCATGATGGACTCGCACCAAGTCCTGGGTTGTGAGAATAGTACCAAACTTCACGAGGAAAACACCGCCAGAAAGCTTTACACGCTCAACCTTGTATATGAATGTGACCAGGCTGACAAGAGTTGACGCCCCCCGAAACACTCCGCTTTATGATTCTCACGAGAACCAGCCGCTTCGAGATATTCTACAACCATGATGGTGGCATTCGAGCTGGGGCGCGTGGCCAGGGACATGGAAGAAGGATGGGAAAGTATTCAGCGCATGACCGGGCACAAGAGAAGGGTTCTGAGGGAAGGGAATCGATTGCATGTAGCAATTCCCGATGAGTCCTCAAAGTCCCAAACGGTAGGTTGGGCTTGGTGTCTTAAATCGCAAGTCACGTTCAGCCTGGCGCCCACACACAGAGTCGCATCCACACCCTCCCCTGTCTCTTCAATCTTGCATCAACTCTCGAGCGTAGAACGGACATAGCAGAATAATAGCGACCACCATTACCGCCAACTTTCTGGATCAACGGCCAGGTCCAAGCCCAGATTAAAGACAACTACATAGGGACCAGTGACCACCGCCTCCACGCTTGGTCGGGAATACATCATGTCAGGCGGGTGAGAGACGATAAGAGTTGTACATCTGACTTGATGGCCATGACTAGTATTTTTAGCTTATTCCTGGGAGTATAAATTAGTGGACTATGTTGCCTTAGCCTCTGGTCAAGGGTTGTTGATCTCATCTTGCAGCTGTGTTATAAAGGACCTTACTCTTTGAACTGGCCTTTGCAGTTATCAACATCTGGAACTTGATCACAACGGAAGCAGACTTTGAAGGAGTAAGCACAGCCAGCCATAGGGGACGAAGAGAAGGACGAGCGAGAGTCAATATCAAGAGCAAGGCTAAGAACAGAACAAGGAGAGAAATCCACTTGATCAATCGAAACGCAGCTATCCGTTCAATCTTTTTGATCATCGTCCATACCTACTACGTTCGTGAGAGTAACCACCGAGAGAGACGGGAGACCCTTACATTGGTACTTGGGCTTGTTCGTATCGGATCTTGATCGACTGCCAACCAATTTTCACCCACCAACACCCCCCTTTGATCATCAGCCACGGCTGAGCGTCGTCTTGTACTGGACCTTTGACCGACTTTATTGTCATTATTGTACTTACACTTACACCACCCTCTCTTCTAAGCTATCACCTGTCCTCCAGCTCTAAGACCCTCCAGTCTATCTTAGAGGCGCCATAAATACAATAAACGTCAGACCGCTTGCTCTTGAACGTCACCATCAATCGAGAACGCTCATCTTGGCCTAAGTTGGTCTTTTATGCACGCTATCCGATCCTGCCGCCGGTCTATGCGCCATCCCCAACTTAATTAATTATTTCACCTTATCAGGAAAACAGATCCGCAGTTTTGCGTGCTTTGTTTGTGCGTTTGAATAAATTAGAACGTACCCCGAGGCCCCCCAAAAAAAAGCAAGGCCTTTTAACTTTCAATATTTCCACTCTCGGAGTTGTGGCGCCAGTCTTCTTCTCTATCCTCGAGCTTGAGTGCCGCCTCACATCATTATCCCGAGGACGGGCCTTCACATCAATCACATCACCGTACATTACGGACCTGAACCCTGCATTTCGACGCCCCGCTACTACTTACATCCACATCCATCCATTTCCCGATTTGGACAACCTATTCTACCACAGCTCAAGTAACACCAGCAATACTTCAACTACAATTCGGGTACTTTATCCTGTCCTGTCTGCTCGACTTGACTCGACTCAACATATCCTCACCTCTTAAGATATTGTTGTATCGCCTGCTCTACGCCGTCTTATCCACCTCGGCTATCGCATCTAATCTCATCGTATCGCGTCGCGTCGCATCATATATAAGTCGACTGTGCAACCTCACCCAAGAACTGTTTCCATGCATTCTGCGCATTCGGGTGCCTTTGCTATACTTGGTGAGCAAATTTATTCATTTCTAACTAGCCTGCTCTTCTCTGTCCGCTTGCCTTGCATGCTGTACGCATACTGGGTCCAATTGTTCTGCCTAGACAAATCCCTACCAACCAACCCTTCAGACATTCGTGGAAGGACGACGCATCATAGCCTCATCAGCCCCCTCACAACAATCTTTGTTTTCTTTGTTATGCAAGCTGCCCAGCTTTTCACCCTGATATATTTCTCTTGTCAAGATCATTGCCATAACTATTACCCACTGCCTTACCCGTTTGCTTCTCTCCCTTCTGAATATCCTCGCTTCTCCCTCGTCTCCCAATTGGGGTGCGCCGAGTTAGCCCAGCCTTTAGCTACGAGGATACAAGTGACATACAGAAGCTGCCCCCCCTCTTCTTATTCGGATGCCACCCATACACGTCACATTTCGCACTCTCATCCCCCAAAATCCAAACCTCCATCATCCTTCTCCCTCAAGTCTCGACTCAGACAACCGTATTCCAGAACCACATTGCTGACTGGTCACCTCACCATTCCAAGAACAGCCACTAAAGCCCTAAATCTGAACAAACGCTCTTCACCGCCTACTTCGACTGGGTTTATCCATATCCCTTCCAAGTCTGCGACTTCAGTTACGACTCAGACAAAGACAAACAACCCCTCAATCGCTACTCCGACCGCCGTGCCCCCCGCGCCGACCATCGTACAGGACAGCATCTCCAGACTACTACTAATAGCACTGGACTGGGGTTAGTACTGTACGCGCCAGACGATAAACTGGACGTTTTTGCCCGTGCGTTACCAAGTACTCCAGCCCAAGCGACCACGCCCACACTCTACTCTTTTGGCTTGTGGAGTACCTGCACCCCCAGGAAACGCCCCCCAGTGCTTTAACCCCTTGTAGGTACCTGGCCTTGACCATAGTGAACGGACGCCTGGAGGTCCTACACTCAGTGCCCGTCATTTCAACCCCCTCCAACCCCAAACTTCTTCCGACCCTTCGACTCACGACAACCATCTTTCCCACAATACCTTATCTGGCTTCAACCTCATCCGACATACTTGTCCGTTGCAGCCTTTGAATTATACTTACCCGGCACTTGCTATCCTTTAATGGACTGCAGATAGTGCACACTTCATCTCCCCATATTGAGCTGCTACCAACAATACTCTGTCTATCTGGTGAGTCAGAACTCCCAAGCCTCAATCCCCGGCTCTCCGCCCACCACTTTCTTCCTGGCTGTAACCTCCCCGGCGGTGGGCACCCCATATATGGATGCCCGCTTCCCATCGCCGAGCCGGTCTTCTTTACTTTACTTCTCCCCCGCTTCGCGTTCGGCGCTGTCTTGACTTTGCTGACTCGAGCCCTTACTTCACAGGCCAGTTCAAGCTTGACCTTCGTATCTCGAACGTACCATCATCCTTAGCCGAACTGGTGGACTCCCACAATATTTCGCCCACTCCCCCCCTCTGGCTAGGGCAACAACATCCGACTCTTCAACCACGACACAACAACCTAACCTCCATCATCCTCGTCACTCACAATGGCCCAGCACGGCTTCAACCAATTTGGCAACGGCCACAGCGGGGCGAGTATCGACCCCAACGATCTCGCCATGTCAGGTGGTTATTCTCCTTCATTCAACAATTTTAACTCGAACTCTGGAAACGGCACAAACGGGTTCACAAACAGTTCTGCCATGTTTGATGATGATGAGCTTTTGGACGGCCTTAATGGACCTCCTGTTACCCAATCCGGAATGTCGGGTCAAGGTCAAGACTTTTCAGGACTAAGTATGGGAGGCTTCTCTCAGAACGCATTCTCCCATCGCAACTCAGGTCTGCAAATTGACCAATCCCATATGAACGGCTACTCAAGTACCCCCGATGGAGATCCCATTCAAAGCCCCTTCAATACTGGCTTCAACCCTCAGTACCGACAAATGCAAGGCCACTCCCTCGGAACCTCCTTACATTCGCCCTTGTCCTACAATGAATCCCCATTGGCTGGTGCCATGAATGCCGATAGTAACGATCCAAATTTCCTCAACGCCAAAGCCAGAGCCCGGATGTCCCAGCAGATGCAGCGGAAGACATCCAACAGTCGTAGCCCCATGTCTCCTATGACTCCCAAGACCGCTACACTCCACGGAATGACGATCGGATCGCAAGATTCCCCCGGCTTCGGTGGTCAAGCCATGAAGTCAGCCAATGGCCAGTGGCTCAACACCCCTGCTGGAAGCATCCCTGCATCCTACAATTCCGGGTACTCCTCACCTATGCAGCCTGGCATGAATCAGATCAGTGAGGTCATGATGAAGGGTGGTACTTCGATGCCTGCTAAGCTTGGTGTCGCTTCAAACGCTGTTTCGTCTCAAGAAATGAAGAGGAAGCGACGTCGAGAGTCTCACAACCTCGTTGAGCGTCGCCGACGAGACAACATCAATGAAAGGATTCAGGATCTCAGCCGACTTGTTCCTACTCACCGTTTGGAGGACGAGAAGATCCGAAAGCTTATTCAGAACGGGACACCCCTCTCACCTTCATTGACTGGCATCGCGAGCCCTCAGGCAACGTCAGGTCTCGCCGGACCAGGTGCTCGGAGAGCTACTGGAAACACTGCAGGTAATATCACAACAGGCCTTCCAATCGAGGACAAGGACAAGGGTCCCAACAAGGGCGATATCCTCAACGGTGCCGTCAGCTGGACCCGAGATCTCATGTGGATGCTCCATCTTAAGCTTCAACAGCAGGAGGAGATGATGAACACTATTGCTGAACTTGGTGGGCATTTCCCCTTTGAAATGACAGAAGATGAGCGACGTATGCAGACGGAGCTCATGGATGCTATTTCAAAGAGCGAGAACGGTACTTTCTCTTACTCGCGAACAGCTGGATCTGGTCTGCGAGTGCCCCACCACACCGACTATCGAGGCGAATCTTTGTCAGGCGGAGGTGGTAGTCTTGACCCTGTTGCCATTAGCCCAGATGACAACCTCGACCTGAATGACACAAATCAGTTTTGGCACGATCCGGATGACAATAACAGTGGCCACGCTTCCGTCAACTTCAAGGAAGAGGATGAATACGACATGGATCTTACGCAGTAGAGTGCGCTCCTGTCTAGCTCACCCCCCTCTATCCTTTGGAGCATGTCTCCTTGAGTGCAGGCCAGAACTGTGTTCGATAGGTGGTCCTCTCTTGCTTATTTCAGGTGTTGGCGTTTCTGGTATCTGGAACTGGCATCATTCTTATCATTGCATGTCACCATCCTCCTTGACCTAGCATTATATTGCAAGGCAGCTCAAGAGGCGTGATCTCTCGGTGTTTGGCATTATATTGGTGTTTTCTTTTTCCATGTGCTCTGGGCCGCAGCCTCCATGTGTGGAGGTTTGTGCCTAGTAACATCATATAGGTTTACAGGGGCATGTTTGGATTACTTGTGCTGATGGGGCTTACGTCTAAAGGGTGTGTTTCTTTTTTCTTCTTTTTTTGTCTTTCTTCTTCTCTTCGGTTTTTAGGTGGGCTAGCTGTTGGTGTTCTTTGTTTTCATGTTGCGATACCTTGGAGCAATTTATGCATTAAGTCTAGGATGGGCAGTGAATGAATGGATGCAAGGTCAAATCTTGAATGTGTCTGGGTTAGGAAACTTCACTTTTCCCCACTCCTGCTGTTTCATCTTCTGGTTGCAGTCTAATGCGCACACGATGGTGTTTTCTCCAAGTCTCAGTCACCGGGCGAAAGGGAGTAGATCTTTTGTTTGACCGGAGGAGTACTTTGACTTGTTGTGTCTTGCTGCAGTTTCGTAGTTCTTTTATTGCTTTTTATTGCCTAGATACCACAAGCGAGATAGTTATCATTATAAATATTTCCATCCGTGGCCACATCGAAATATAGAGATCATGACAGATTACACCATTGTAAACACAGCCAGTTGAATCACCAATGACGGGTGCAGAGCAAGTACTCGCTCATGGCTGTCAGTGTATTCCAGACTAACTTCCGCTTCATGTCCTCCTGTAGAGCGATGCGTTCCAAGGCACAGCGACCATCAAAATACTTGCACATAACCTGCCAACTATTTGCTAATTTTTCGTCGCTGAAGCGACGCGCAATGGCCGACAGGTAGCGTGATTCCTTGCCGGTAGCTTTTTTGGCATCAAGGATGATGTGAGGCGTCAACCCTTGAAGATGCGGGTGGTCGTTCACAGAGGGATGTGCTGTCGCGACTGGAACAGGCTTGCGGGCATGCGCTGTTGCCTTTTCAGCGGCGTCGCGCTGGGCTTTGGAGGCAATCCGCTCGAGACGGGCTTTCTCTGCGGCCTGCTCGGCCACGGTCGGGACGTGGGAGCCATCGGTGCCGGAGTGACCTTCGGAAGACTCGGAGGTGCGTGGGGCCGAAGGAGACGTGGAAGCATCATCCTTCGCCTCCTTTTCTTTGTTTTGATTCGCATCTACATCTGCGGCGGCACGGAGCTCCTCGGCCTCCATCTCGTACTCGACCTCGTACAGGATCTCAGGCCAGACGACGACATAGGCAAATGTGCATAGTTGGGTCAACCAACCGCGACGCATGAGCCAGGCAAGCATAAGAAGATAGGCCGGACGATGGGCTTTGCTGGGCGAAAACTGCTTGTATGGACGGGGCGTTTGAGAGAGTTCAGCGAGGAAATTTGGGAGCGGTGGAGCGAGGGGGAATGCTCTCTGCCACTCGAGAGTGTCGATAGGAAGACGGGTTAGGTCACTGTTAGGGGATAGAATATATTGATCCTTGGCGTGAAGTGGAGGGATGGCAATGGCACGACGCCAGAATATAAAATGTTGAGCGTATTTTCGCACTTGACCCAGAGTCAAGATGTTGCTTTGACCAACTTGATAGAATCTGTAACATGTTGCGTTAAGTTCGGAGCCGATATCAGAGATAGTGAGGCACATACGATTGTGTTGGTTTCGACAACCGTACAAACTCAACCATTGAGGCTGTAGTCGGGTCTGGGTCAGCCTGGAGCTCGGCGATGATTTTCTTTTCATCGTCCGTGAGTAATAGAGCAAAGTTGCGATCAAGAAAGCCGGGCTCCTCGAGGGCATCTTGACTGATGAAAGTATTTGCGGTCGTAAGCCAAAGGCCACGCTGGGTACCCTCTTCGCCTTGAGGGAGGTCATCGATGTAAAAAGGAATAGGAATTTGAACTGAAGGAGTTAAAGAGCCAGCTGCAGTATCGAGATGTAGAGCGGCAATCTTGTTTTGAGACACTGCCTCATATATATCGTGCATGGCAGCGGCCAGTGATGAGCTCTGAAGGATTTCTTTCCAAAGAACACTCATTCGTTTCCCTAACCAAGTTTAATGTGAGTATCATTGACCAGGCTCGAGGAAAACTTACGCTCCTCTCGCGCCTTGTCTTTAGCGACGAGTATGCGTTTCGACTCTTTCCAAACAAACTCGCTATGTTGTTGACTGTATTTGAAAGCCTTGCTAACTTTCTTTATAATGTGGTCGTATATGGACTCAACAACGTCCTTGACTTCATTGCTGCTAGGATTGAGGATGAATACGAGGTTAAACATAGTCATGGAACTGCGTTTCTCATCGTCCTTGTCCTTGCCCTCTTCTTTCTTGCCACCCTTTTCCTCCACAGGTTGCTCGGATGCCTTTCCGGCAGATGGTGGATCCAGCTCATGAGGTGCAGGCTGCTCTTCGTTGTAGGCAGAGCGCTTCTCAGCGCGAGATGTCTTCTTCGGTTTTCTCCATCTGCCATTTTCCGGAACATGAATAGGATAAGATACACAATATAGTGGATCTAAGGATAGTTGGAAAAGCCTTTTATGATAGGGGCGAGCGGGTGTCAAAATGCCCGCGAGATCACGAGCAGGGAAACCTGCAACGCGTTCCCACGGAACAATCTGAGACCCAGATTCAGTAAAGGAGTGCTCGTCTGTATTCCGTCCCTGCTTAGGCAGAGGTGTGTCGTCAGCAACATCAGAGAAGCTCTGCTGCGATAATCGTTCAAGAAGAATATCCTCGAGCTCAGCACCTGAGGCGGAACTTGACTTGGAATGAGGTTCAACGTTTGCAGGGTAGTGGAATACAAAGGCTGGGCCGTCGCGAGAGCGATTGACTACAAGAGCAACGGCGAGAAAATTGTCGCTAGTGATACTCGGCACTGCCATATTGATGGTCTTTACATGATAAGGCTGAGTATAGCTAATGGTTATTACATCAGGTAACGTCGTTGGCCTGTTGTAAGTCTTGAATAGGTAGGTATTCAAATGAGGTTTGCCGCAATGCGGTTTGTCCAATAAACCACACCTCATGTGTTTATGGAGAGATGAGCCTCATGAGCGCCACATTTCTACAAATGGAGGATGCACGGGCGTCAAGGATAAGATGAGGTACCTATATGGTGGGGGTTTCGGAAAGAGACCCATGATGTATGGACAATTCAGATGTGGCGTCATTTTAAACGAAGCGGAAGGGAAGTGAACGAATAGCGCCCTTCTTTAATGACCGAGTTGCTCTTTTGCCATGAGCTTTATCTTGTGCAAGTGGCGGGCAATAAGAGGTCCCTTTGCCTGACCGTAAAGGCGCAAGCAACACATTCTGGAAAAGCGACTAACTTCTAAGGATCATCTTTAGCGCAAAATAGCCTGTCAAATTTAACAAGTCGGTGTGCAGAATAGGTAATTGACAATAAAAAGGGAGCAAAAGAAAACTCGGTGGTCTTTTGTCTTGCCTCATCTAGCCCATCCCGTCTCCTCTCGGCCACGGTACCTGTATCAATCCCTCCTTACCTCATGAAACGACCGACGACGGTTGGACTGCGTCGTATTGCAATGAAAGGGGCAGTGTTTTTCGCATATCAGTGGCGAGAAACCAATCTGGTCCCCGGCTAAAAAAGACTCAACGGAAATTCCCAACGCAATTTACTGCTCATTTCCCTTCCACCTGTTCTTCTCTCCTCTCCCTCTCCCCAGTGTTTACCGACCGGCTATTGTTGGCCCTTTTCTTTCAAGCGGAATCACTGGGTTACTTTAGTGCATAGTCGTCAAGTCGAGTACCGTTCCACAGTACCGCAGGGCACAGGGGCTACAGGGCATTTTGTACACACTATCCAATACAATCACTCGAGCATGTGATTCTGGGTCCAAACAGACGAATATTCTTCTTTCCATCGTACACTACCATCGAATGCAACCGTTGAGTGGTAGTTGAGGCTCGTCTTTAGACCCTCTCGCATCTGCTTGCGGTTTGCTTCAACCTGAGCATACTTAGTTCCTACACTACTACGCACTACCTACTCAGACCATTTATGAATCAATGCCGAATACTCATATTCCTACCATTGAATTCATCCACATCTTGCGTCTAGGCTTCATATCCACATCCACATTCACCTTACGAGTGACACGCGACAATCCTTCTCGTATCTAAAAAATCCCAGGCTGCAGCGGAAAACGGCACTCCCTTCCTTTTCATAAGGTCTAGGCCATCTTTCTGACTGGGCCACGCCCACAAAATCAACGGCCAGCACCAACACCGCTCCGTCCCGTCTGCCTTAGCTTTGTTACTATTTCTACACGAGGTACCTAATATTTGCCGGCTTCCGTTCGACTGGAAAGGTAACAGGTCGTGTGCTTTCCCTCCTATTTTATTATCTATCTCGCCCTCTGTCTGTATCACCACCGTATTCTGCTGCTTTTTCCTCCGCCATCACCACCACCCTCTCATACTCCGTCCTCTCCGACTTCTCCGCTTCCCGGCCGTCCCCCTCCTTGAGCCTCCGGTACCCCCTTTCTCCACCGTCATACGGTAGACCACCACCGTCGCCGGCGCCGCTTTATCCTGGACCGTCCCCGGGTTTCCGCCCCTGAACCCCTAGAACAAATCTATCTGGGCACTTGGGAATTTTTTTCTCCCCAATCCTCAACCTGATCTTCTCAGCCTTGGCCACGAACACCTCAATCAACTCCAGGAGCTCCTCTGCTTGCACCTGCCTCTCCTTCTGACCCCGCTGGTTGGACCCCGCCATTTCACTCTCCCCCCTCTCTTGCAGTTCGCCTCAGCGCACACTCTCATCTCCTTATTTTTTTTAACCCATTTCGCTGCGCTCGCGTGACCATGACAACTTCACCAACCAACCTCGATTTTGGCCATGTGCCCTTCTTGGACTTGGCTTACGACAACAATGAATCACAAGACTCGGCTCGAAAGCTCATCCTGACACTCATGCCGGATTGGGCCAGCCAAGACTCAAACGTTGAATTTGTGCGCTTCACTGATGGCATCACTAATACTTTGCTAAAAGCCATCAACCGCCGTCCTGGCATGTCCGACCTTGATGTCGATCGGGATGCCATTCTACTACGGGCCTACGGTCATGGAACCGCCGTTCTCATTGACCGTGAACGTGAGGCTGAGAACCATGAGCTACTCATGAGACACGGCCTTGCTACTCAGTTGCTTGCCCGTTTCAAGAACGGCATGATGTACCGTTATATCCTGGGTAAACCTGCTCGTGCCCAGGATCTTCGTGAACCTCTAATACTATCTGCCATTGCTCGTCGCCTCGCACACTGGCATGCGACTGTACCTTGCTTGCCGGACCCCAACCACAGCAGAGACGATAGGCATGTAAACGGCGAAGCCAGAACCAATGGACTTGCCAATGGTCACGCCGATACCAACGGCAATGGCCAGACTAACGGGCATACCAACAGTTTTGTGAACGAAGAGAACAGATCTCGCCAAGAACAGATTGATAATGCTGCTCCTGGAAAGCCTCCGCCTAACATGTGGACAACCATGCAGAAATGGATCTATGCCTTGCCTACCGATACGGATGCTCAGCGGCAGAGGCAAGCGCTGCTACAGGCAGAGTTAAAAGAGATGATTCAAAAATTGAGCCAGCGGCCTGGCCTGGGCAAGAACGGGGTACGTTCATAAACAGCAGGATTTCCGTAATGGAAAATTACTGACCTATCTGCATAGCTTGTCTTTGCGCACTGCGACCTGCTCTGTGCCAACGTTATCATCCACGAAGAAGATGAGAAGGCACCTACCGTCGACTTTATCGATTACGAGTATGCCACACCATCGCCTGCCGCTTTTGACGTGGCGAACCACTTTGCAGAGTGGGCAGGGTATGATTGTGACTACTCGGCTGTTCCCAGACAGGATCAACGACTTGCATTCGTAAAGGAGTACATCAAGTCCTACTTTTCGTTAACAGGCGAGAAGGTCGATGAAGAGAAGGAGGTACGCAAACTCATGGCTGAGGTTGATGCGTACAGAGGAGTGCCAGGCTTCTACTGGGGCATCTGGTCCCAAATCCAAGCGGTTATTTCCAAGATCGACTTTGACTATGCTCAATACGCTGAACTGCGATTGAGTGAATACTGGGCATACAAGGGCGAGGAGGATGGTAGCCGAAAGGCCTCAGGCCAAGAAATGCCATTGAGGGAGAAGACTTGGTGGCGCACCATCTAGGTAAATCCACAGATTACCATGCATGGCACAGCGGCAATCGAAGCAGGGACTGGAGCAAGTGGCATTATGTTCATTGTCAATCAGTAAGCGAGTGGGAGATTTCCTCGGTGGCTCATGTGGCGGGGAATCGATTAAAAAAAGACGTCGGAAATGAGAACGGACACAACCGGTAACGGTTACAAGGAAGGCGATTTTACCCTCTTTTTTTCTTCTTTCTGGATCCAGGTTCGGTTTCTTTCGAGAGGCAAGCGGCGGCTTTATCGTTCCCGTTCTTGGCCTTTCCCAATCCCGCCTCCCTGTGTTCCCTTAACGCTATCATATCTACATGACGAACAGTCACCCTCGTCCTTTCCCAGTGCTGGGCACACTTCCATTCTGTTGATTTCCTTCTTTCTGATTTATTGTTTATTGCCGCGTTTTCTTGCAAAGTCATGATAAAGAGAAAGCTCAACAGCAATACAGGATGGCATCAAGGGATAAAGCCATTCAACATGAGCGATAGCAAGCTACTGCGGCCAGAGGAGTAGACAGGTCACGAATGACTGTCTTGTCTGCATGATTAGTATAATTAAACCTACAGTAGACGGGTCCTTTTAATATAAACGTGGACATTTTCACATACTATACCTTACAAAGATAAAGGACATCAACACTTGTCTACCTGATGGAAGAATCCAGTTCCCCCTTTATTGTGCCTCGTTAATACATAGCATCAACATATGATTTCATCGTGTCCTTTCTCATTACCGAGACATTTCGGACTGGTCGGTTAACTTGAACATTATTACTTGGCCCGGCAGGAAAAGACTGGCATTGTCCAAACACATGCAGCTTCACTCTTATAGGCCAGAACCCGAGGGACAGCTGCATCACCAGAAGTAGCATCTTGCGTTCATCACACCCGCTTGACCAACCGGGGAGATGTCCCAAGATGGCTAGAGAGGACAGGCGACTGTCTTCAGTGCACGCCTTGATCAATTCAGGTAATAGCAGCAAGGTATACCTGAATGGTGTGGCTTGTGGGAGACCAGCAGACGTGGCTGGCCTTGGAGACATGAGAGATAAAGGTGAGATGATGCTTGGTGCAAGGTAAGGGACGACGTAGTGTCACATCAAGCCCGGGGCAAGCTAGGGCATTTGAATGCATGCCGCTGAGCTGGGAACATGGTGTATTACCCACCTGCTAACTCAACATTTAGCGACTCTTGCAAACTTGCTTGGTGGGGGGGGACGTTTTCTGATTACTTAGCATACGACAGGTCTGGTTGCAGCTCTTCCTGGTAATTGAGGTCATCGAGATGAACAACGAGATTAGATGCAAACATTTACTCCGACGAGCACCAGGAATGAGCTTCGAGAGCTTGGTCGTAATCCATGTCTAGTCCCAGGTGGGCGACAAAGCAAGGCAAGGTACGGTAATAAGATAAGGTGCTGCAGGTCTTTCTCCAGAAGTCCAGCTGGCAATTTACGAATTAATTACCTCGATGGCCATGCCTCATGCTAAGGTAATGTCGCACAAATTCAGACATGGGCTGCTTTTTTAGCCTCGAACACCAACGAGATGAAGGGTCGACCGGGGTTGTTTCCAAAACTCGTGGCTTTGGCGACGGACGGTTGAAGAAGCGGGGGGGCGCTTGGGTGTTGCCCTGTGGCTTCTTTGCCTTTGCTCGCCTCTGCCGTTCCGGAATGAAGAGAGGTTACGACTTGGCGTTCGTTTTTCTTCGAAATCTTCCTCGAACGTGAAAGTTAGATGAGTCTCAGAGGTGATAGGTTAAGCTAGTTTTGAATGTTCTATAATACCTTAGTCTCTGGAACCTTACATCATATGTAACTGAAGGTATCAAGAACTTGCGTAGTAAACTTCTATTATTCTTGATTTTTTCTTGTTCGGCCCATTGGCCCAGGTTTCCACTCGCGTTCGATTGCACTTGCACTTGAGATGCATGCGTGGCCGCTAAACACTAACACCCTGGCACCTGCCTAAGAACCGTTGATGTGGGCAGTCCAGGGTTCCGGAAGCTGCTTCTTCCATTGGCTACGTCTCTGGTTTCAAAACTTTGAGTTCCAGTCGGGAAGGAGCATGGTCCATTTTGTCGCCATTCAGAATCCACATCAACATCGACTTTGACATCCACAAATTTCCTTCACACCCACAATCCCGTCCCGTCTTCCGTTGACGGGTTGCCAGAGACACAGGCTCTTAGTTCATATTCACAAGTTTACCGACTTTCATTATTTACCTGGGTAGGTAATCTTCATCGACTTGTCGGGAGACTTAGCGAAGGAGACGAACAAAAAACAAAGACACAAGAGGGATGGATGGCCTGGCCCCTCCCGTTCCGACTTCTGACAGTCTCCAAAAGAGCTTGGGCCAGGGCCAGGGCACCTACCTTAGCTACCCAGCTCTTCCCAGGTGACTAGACTTTACTATCTACATCTCAATTACCTACCTAGCCTACCTAGCTTCTTTCACCCAACTCATTGCCATGGGATTGGGTAAATTGTCCCGGCTATACTAAACTCTACTTCCCAGGATATGGTTACCTTATGGCATGACGCCTCAGCCATTATTTCTCAGCTTCAAATGTCATCTCGGCAAAAAAAAGAACATTTGATCAATCCTTCCCAAGGCCATCCAAATTTCCGCTGATCTCGCAAGGTCGTAGCCGATCGCTCATATGCAGGGAAGACAGTGTCTTTGGAGATAGATAAAAACACGCACACTACCAAGTCATGGTATAGTTCAATACATACTGATTGCACAACACCTCCATCTGCAGTAGCGTTGACAACAGGGGCGAATATGGGTAACATCCTCAGGCGCTCCTGGTCTTCTGCTTGTCAATTGCCTTTCACATTTTTATCATTTTGGTTCCTCGCTCATCTCATTTCTGACTCTGAACCAGATTAGACTAGACAACCCCGAGGGTTTCGGCCGGAACTTTTTAGGCGCATTTGCCACATCATCCTAGCAATCTCTCTCCCTTGGATAATCTCAAACCCAGCCGAGAGCAGAGCAGTGAGAGCTACCTTTTGTCTGGTAAATTAGCTCAGCTGCCTCAACAAGACTCCTCTTGTTCTTACCGCCTGCTCGTAAGAAACCACCAGCCCCACTGAATGTTCCCATCCAAAGAATGAGACGAGATGGAGGGCCGAGCGCGTACTGAAGCTGTCCACGTTGCGGCGAGACATGGCGCCGTGATTCGAATGTGAAAAGAAACAATATCAAACAAAGACAGTACCAACGCTAAGGATCGGCCAGCATGCACATGCACCGCCCGCCATGAAAAGCGTGGTTGCAAAGCCACAGCAACGGCTTAAGCTGCACCCACTCTGCCTCAGTTCCTGCAGCTTCTCTACTCTATCCGTAATAAACAATGGCCTCGAGAAATGTACCAGATGGCATGGCGATGCGGCGGTACCAAAACCAGATAGCACTACCATGCTCAGCTTGACACTCGTCAACAGACGCTCTTCCCGCTCGATAACCGTTGTATCTAGGAGGCTTAGCCACCTTCCATGACAGGGTTACGACCGAGAAGGGGCTATTACCCCGACAAGGCTACCATGGCAAGGTCACTTTGACGGAGCATGCGGACGAGGGGGCGAGCTGGGCCAGCAGGGCGAACGGGACGAACAGCTCGCGCAGGGTTCTGGTGCTGGAATCGCCCTCATGCCTGGACTCGTGGCTCTTGCTAGGACCCGGTTGGTGGGTGGTTCCCCGCTGTCTGTCATTGGGATCATGTCCCTGGGATACCTCCAACGACACTGACATGTCAACATTCGCACTGAGCAGTTCAGCGTTTAATAGCCAGCCACGTACTGTGTCAACATGGATCGAGAAGCACGGCCCTTTATCACTCAACCGCCCAGCATCAGAAGAGTTTCTCTACTGTATTAAAATGAGTTCCAACAACGAATACAAAGCGTTGTACCCTGCGGTGCCCTTGCAATCCGCGCTTTATACCTGGTTCACTGCGGGCTCCAGACAGATCCAGGCTCAGAGACCGCACTGCATCGTTGTCGGCACTATCTCCAAATCTGCCGTGACGGGGGAGCTATGCCCCACCTTGCTCACTCTTTGCCCTCACTCCCTCGCTGTGCCTCACACATGGCCGGGGCCTTTGGGGGGGGGTGAGGGCCCAGCACAATGCAATGTCGTGCGCTCGTGCCCTCTGATAAATCTTGGCTCGTTCATTTGTCTTGATTTCTAACATCTCCACGAGAGCCTCCGGAACGATTTCTGATATTGCCCGTCCGGGGGGGCTCATGCTCTCGTCTTGTTAATTATTTCTTCTAGCCCTCTCCGTCTCCTGCTTCGGGCGACGGGTGCCCGCCTTCTGTTGTGTACCACCGACAAATGGCTACTGGCAGATGCGAGCAGTAACCAGCCAGCGAACTTCCCGGGAAAGCAACCAGTCATGCTCACCAGCTCAAGCCGATTCAACAGGAACTCATTGAAAAGTCGACTCTGGACGAGATGAGATGATCTGGTCCAGAGATGAGCCGGGATGACTACACTCCACGGGGCCTATCCGACCCGGAGTCCCTTCTTGATCTTGCCGGCCAACGTCAGCGACCTCAGGTTGATACTGGCACTGGGTCGGAGGCAGTTGCACCGTCACCAAATCAGCAAGGTCGACATGTTACTCTCAATGCCGTTGTCGAGGTCGATATGCTGCGGCACAAACTTCGTGCCCTTGAAAATCTTGTCGAACGTTACGGTACGCTCCGTTCCGCTTTCCACTATGTTGGAGCGCTGGCACCATGATTTGTGTCTTGCTCAATCTCTAGCAACCATTTCGAGGCAATTCTAATTTTCACTCTTTCGTAGGCATCTCATCACGCATCCCTTCTCTTTCTGAAGCTGAAGAGGCGCGGGCTCTCCAGTACCGTTGCGAATGCCTCGAAGCCGCATGTAAGCAACAGAGTAAGTGAACAACCTCGTTTTGCATAATCTATCTTGCAACCTCTGGTAGAATATCTGATATAGGTAGAACTAACTAACCGTATAGACATGGATGTTGCCCGCACTCTAAAAAGTTCATCTCCGTTTCCACCACCACAAGGATACACATCATGGCTCAATCATCACCTTGCGCATCATGATGGAGTAACACGTTCTTTCCCCTCGGCAGACCCTTCTACTCCTTTTACCAACCCCTCGAGGGCACCTTTTAAGTGTTCGTATGAACAATGCATCCACTATGTATATGGATTCTCGACCTATTTAGAACGAGATGATCACCTTCGGCTGCACCTGACGAAGATTGCGAGTGATTCAGGATCATTCATGCCAGCCCAGAGCTCCTTGAAGATTTCCGAATTACCGGAGACGGGTAGCAGTGCTCTGCCTCGGGACCGATTGCCGCCTATTCAACCTCCAACCACACTCGTAACGACTAATCTCCCTCCTCTACCATTCCCGACACCCTCAACCGCCTCCACAGCAACGACAAGGAGGGATCACAGTTCCAGTTTCTCCTTCTCGGATCCCAAACCTGTGCTGCCAAGAACCGGAGAGGAAACCACATCTGACCCACAGCTGCCTCCTCTTAAGAGAGCGCGTGTTGGACATGATCGTCTGAAGTCAATAGGAGAACTCAAACTCCTTCACAACAATGACCCGTGTCTCCGATGCCGAGCCTCAAACAGCCAGGTAGGTTCCCCCTTAAGCATCTGCCAAATGATCTGGAGCGCTTACTCTTCTAGTGCGATGCAAACAACCCCTGTGCCCGGTGCTCGGGTATGTCGTCAGCCGAGTCGGAGGTGCACTGGAGTATTTTAGGATGTTATCGTGGATCGGTGACCTCCCTCGTTGATGTTCTACTCCAAGGTACCCGCGATTCCGCGCCCGAGTTATTAATTTAGCTGACCCTTGATAGGATCTTTCGCCTGGTCACAACCTCAAACACCACTAACACCCTCTTATCCTCGTCGAGGAAGCATCAATGACCAGATACTCGCTCAGAATCCCAATTTATCAGCCATAAAAAGGTCTGCCTGGAGGCTTGATTTTCAGGATACGTTTTGGTGGCAGGATGGAGAGCCTGGCCTTGACGAGCGTATTAACCAGCCTCTAGGCCCTGGTTACCACGATCAAGGAGCTCCTCCACCGGTTCTGCAGCTCATCGCTTCTAGTCCAAGTTTCCGAGGTGCAGCCTTTGATCTTCTCGAGCTGTTAAGTGTTAGCGGTCAACTTTCGACGTCCCGAGAAGAGGAGCAAACGACATACCCCTCACTTTTTCGTGCAAAGCAGCTCTTGCGCGAGATAATATTTTACGATGCTTCCCAACCGAATCAACTACTACGGAGCGAATCCGCCTATCCTCCGCGGACTCCTATCGATAGTCGCCCTTCTACCGAGCGCAACGTCTCCTTAAGGGAGTGCACACGGCGGTACTTGATCTCTTTGGATTTTGCAGCTTCTGTTTTGCCTACAATGGGCCTGAGGCAATGGCTAGGGGTTTTTATTTCGATCTGCATCTTCAGTGCTGTTGACACTATCTTGGTTGACATTGCCTTGTCTTTCCAGGGAAACGATCCATCGCAAACCAGTACAACACCCACTGAACGACCCGATCAAGTTATTCGAAGTGTCTACCAAGCTCTGGTTTCTCTTTTCGCTACTTCGAACGATCCTTTGTCCAACCCTCCCGAGCTTGAAGATCCGATTGCCCACAGCATAGCAAGAATCATCCATCGAGATCAGTGGCCTCCTAGGCATTCATTTTCAAGCTTTGATTTTCTCATGAATCTTGGGGTAGGGGAAGTTCCAAACTTTGGCTTCAACGGTTTTGTTTTACCTGGAAGGCAGTCGTTAGGTTTAAGGGGCTCGAGAGGCTTCCCCACGGCACAAATAGACAGTACGCAACGGCAACTTTATCTGAGGTCTACGCCATCCCTTAGCTCAGCAGGTCCATCCTCACAATACATCCCCTCCAGCTCACGGTCCGATTTTCCTTTACCTGGCCAATTCGCGCCGCCGAGTGAGGTCGGAGGACGCGCTCGCAGACACACGATAGGTGATGATATGTCACCTCACCTGGAACCCCGGCGGCTTTCGGGTGAACCAATCTCCCCGTCAAGGCTAAAACCATCTTCCCGCCGGACCTCTTTGCGCCGCGTGTACTGCGATAAGTGTAACGAGCATCCAGATGGATTCCGTGGCGACCACGAGTTACGGCGCCATATAGATGCTAAGCATTCGGCCACGGTCAAGCGATGGGTTTGCAAGGAACCCAAGAATCAGATGCCTTCTTCCCCTCAGCCAGTGATTCCATTATCGAGATGCAAAGCATGCCTGGCACAAAAGCGATATGGCGCATATTATAATGCTGCCGCACACCTTCGTCGCGCACACTTCCGGCCTCATCGAGTGGGTAAAGCCAGTGGCGACTGGCCATCCATGAGCGTTTTGAAGGACTGGATGCGAGAAGTGCGCCAGTCGGCCGATGTGCCCGAAGAACACATCTCCAGCGGTGAAGACGACATGGATGAGTATCCAACACCAGCCGACTATAGAGATCCGATATCGCAGCAAGCCCCAGCAATTCCCGATGTCCTTCCATCAGTTTCAGTCTTAGGGCCATTACTTTCGTCAAGTTCTATCGAGTCGCCAATACCGATCGAACGAGCCAGTCCATCTAGAAGGCCTGCTGAAAATCGCACTAGATGCCCTCATCCGGATTGTGGTCGTGAGTTTCGTGATCTGGCCTC
Source organism: Fusarium algeriense (assembly GCA_002982035.1). Taxonomy (NCBI): domain Eukaryota; kingdom Fungi; phylum Ascomycota; class Sordariomycetes; order Hypocreales; family Nectriaceae; genus Fusarium; species Fusarium algeriense. Next base: position 119,474 of record PVPY01000054.1, read on the forward strand.
TCACATGCTCACACATCAAGAGGAGCGGCCTGAGAAATGCCCTATTGTAACATGTGAATACCACACTAAAGGGTTTGCACGCAAGTACGACAAGAACCGTCACGCCCTTACTCACTACCGTGGAACAATGGTGTGTCCATTCTGCCCTGGTGTTGGCAGCCCTTTCGAAAAAGTCTTCACGCGTGCCGACGTCTTCAAGAGGCACCTGACTGCTGCCCACCAAGTTGATCAGACAGGTCATAGTAGTGGCCACCGCCTACCAGGGGGCGATGACCCTGTAGGCACGAAAGCTAGGTGCTCCATATGCAAGAACGGGTTTGGCACTGCACAAGACTTCTATGAACATCTTGATGACTGCGTGCTTGGCGTCATTGTACCAACTGCGACTACATCAAGTCAGCAAACCCGACTGCAAGGGTCTCCGCAATAACGTTAAACCACAAATTGGGCTGTATAAACTAACAGCACTACTATCATGTCCTACGAAAAAACTGAACGAATGAGACGGCTGGGATTATCTCGAACAATAGGGGCAGTGAAGCGATTCTTTCTTCACCTATTACCTTTTCTTTTTCCGCTTCCTTTCTTCCCTTTTGTTATATTTAGCATCATCAAGAGTATGTGCCCGGTGCACAGCAGGAACAAATTTCGATTCTAGATACCACCAAGAGTTACGGCGGCATTGGTCGCATTTTGTTTTATTATCAGCATGTCCTTTGATTAGGCAAATAGTCTATCCAGTATACTACATTAACTTGAGACTGGGCGAACATCGCCACATTACTTGAATGTCAACAAATGTGTGATCATTGGTCAATAAGCACAATATGGATGTATTGCAAAAAGCTGTGTTGGTATTTAGCTCATTCCATCTCGAAAAATACACATCGTGACACCAATTCCTTATGTATCAAAGTGACAGGCAAGCTTTTAAATTTCCTCAAGGTGAAAAACTAATCATATATTGAAACCCCAAACGCCAAACCCATTCTGTAAACCGCTCACTTCTGCAAGACAAAATGTATGCAATGTAGTGATTCGGTACGAATAACATGCTCAGGGAACATGTCTACTTCGAGTTGGAATCATCCGACGGCACAGCCACCTTCTCGTTGATGGGGTCAACCATAAGAGACTCGTCACGGCGACCGATGTGCTTAGGGCTAGAGCGTTTGAAGAATTCGTGTATCTCAGGGGAGAACTCGCCGTCGTCGGGCATAGCACCCTCAGTCTCCTTGGGGCCACGGCTGGCCTGGACAAGCTCCCATTCGGAACGCATATCCTGGACCTTGGCGCGCCAGTCAGCCTCAGGGTCGTAACTCTTACCGAGACCTCGGAAGCGCTCCCAAAGAGACAGATGAGTAGGGTTGACAGCAACACCATGATACTCGCTCTCCTTGCCGTCCCGGATATAGTACCAGCGGCGCTCTTGCTCCTTGAGATCAAGACCTGTAGTATCGGGGAGAAAGATCCAAGTCAGAAGCATGCCAGCGAGACCAAACCATGGAACAACGTAGAATTTGGTCTGATCATCAATGTAGTTGTAGAGAACAGAGGCGAGAAGAGCGCCAGACTTGCCAATACATGCAGAGAAGCCGTGGGCAGTGGCACGAATGGGTGTGGGGAAAACCTCACCAGCGACGAGGAAGGTGACAGAGTTGGGACCAAATTGGTTGAAGAAGGACGAGATGAAGTACATGGCCTGGAAAGCGTGAATTCCAGCGGGACTGGTGTAGTAGTCGAACTTGAAGGCGGGAATAATGAACATGAGGAAGCACATGAAGAAGCCAACTTGCTGCATCATCTTACGGCCGTACATCTTGTTGTCGATGAGGAGAGAGGCGAGATAGTAACCAGCTAGGGAGACGGTGATGTTGACAAGGTTCCAGGTCCAAGTGGTGAAGATAGACTTGCTGTCAGGAGAGATGACCTTGATGAACTGACCCTGGAAAAGCTTGTTACCATAGAAGAAGACATCGTTACAGAACCAAGTACCGGCGGTAGCAAAGAGACGTCCACCGAAGTTGGTAAAGCAGTGTCGGAGAGCGTTCACGTCATAGCCAGTGACATTGGAGCGTTTCTTTGCCTCAGCGAGCTGCTTTCCAGCGCTGCGCATGCGATAAGTACGATAGTAGAGGAGCCAGAGCGTACCAATGGCAGGGAACGCGAAAGACAGTCGGAAAGTGTACTGAGCAGCCGAAGCGCTGTAGGGAGGTGAGCTCTTGCCATTGTTGAAAATGGCGAGAAGGACGATCAGGATGACCTGGTTGACGAATTGGCCCCAGCCCTGCATGAGGAAGGCTGTGGTAACACGGCGGCCACGATGCAGACGGTCCTCGCGGGTTGAGACTCTTCCGCCAGAAGAAACACCTTCAAGAGAAGAGGTGGCTGTGATGGGATACTCGCCACCAACACCGAAACCGTAGAAGAAGAGAGACCACGCATAGCAGATGACCCAGCCTTGGAGGGTGAGACCCCAGGAAGCAGTGAGCATGAGAAGACCAACAAACATGATGGCAGCATCCTGAATGAGACCCCATCGTCGACCAACCCAATCACCCATAACCTGGGAACAGTCAGCAAAGATTCACCAAATATAACAATCAGAGTTAGGAAGGTGTAGATAGACTTACACCAACAACAGCCTGACCAACCATAATGCCGATGATTTCAAGATATGTCACTGAGGCGATCCAATTGTGAGAGCATGTAGTTGGTTCCTTGCCCCAGCAGTCAGGCCAAACGGCCTTGAAGAGAGGCTCCAGATTACCAATAGAGAAAAGCACATAGCCCTCCAGACCAAGACCGGCACCAGGAATGACAGCATGGCGGAAATACCATGAGAAGGGTGATAGAGGGTCCTCCTTGAACATAGACCAGGCGGTCTTGGCCTCTTCCTTAGCAGCATCGCTATCGACCTTTGACACGAAACGATAACGCTGAGCCAGAGGCAGATCAGCCCAGTAAACACCATCCTCGGTGTATGAATCGTCTGGGCGGGTTACATGGCTGAATATGCGACGCTCATCGGCAGTAGCATAGGCGATAGGCTCATCTAGGATGTGCTCAGAATCACTGTCTGCAGGACCGTGTGGGACAGGGACCTCCCCGGGAATTGTAGACTCGTGATGATGGTGTCTATGAACCATTGTAGAGAAAGGCCGATGGAGCCTTTGGTTGAGATTCCAAGGTTGATAGTGATCAAGATGGCACTCAGTCAAGGAGGATATGTAAAATGGGTATGGATTTTTGTTGTGGTGGATAGGCAGGAATAACTTGATAGAAGTATGTGTATATCCCAGGCGCAAAGTGGAAATGCTAACCACCTAAAAAAAGAAAGAAAAAAAGTTTTATGTTGGAGGCAAAGAAGAAATGCCGAAGGCCCAATTTAGATAGGTCGGGAACAATTGAGGACTTCAAGACCTGAGATTGTCTTTGTCTTGGCTCTGGAGGGAAACAGAAATTCAACGGCTTTCGAGGCGCGAGGAAGGGCAGTATTTGAACTACATCACGACTAAGATAGACAGTAACTAGAGCTCGGATATTCAAGACGAGTGTGACGGACATCTTGAAGAAGCAACAGCCAGTAAGAAGACGTAAATTAACCTCGTGGGAGAACGTGTGGACGAAAGTCGATCTCTGGGGTCAAATTCGGAGGGTGTGCAGCATGCAGGATAGCTCCCGTGTCCCGTTCCTTGACCGAAAGCAACTGTCGCCGCCGGTCTTCGCCTCAGGGACCAGAGCTCGAGCTCTGCGGCAACGCACCGACGTATGCGTGCGTGGGTGGTGGGCATTAGAGATGGAGCTGTCGAAACAGAGACAAAAAGCGGGCTATCGGTTTAGCTCTAGAACTATGTAAGAAACACCAGGGGTGGGTGACATGGCATTGGGTGGTTAATGCATGATGAGATCCGCCGCTTGGATTATGATGGGATGGGATGGGACCCCATGTCTTTTGGTGTCCTATCGTTACACATATCCATCAGAAGCCGAGAGAGATCCAGGCCAGATCCTGAGCCACGGCCGAGTGAGGTAGATACGTAGGTAGTCTATCGGTGTTCTAATACGCACAATGCAGCAGGCTAGCAGGAGATTGGGCGTCGTTAATCACAATCAATGATGATGGTGCTAAAAACAATGACGATGTTGTGTAAGCCTATATGGATGAGGAGGCTCACACAAATCGAGGCTTCAAGAGAGGCACGTTTTCAACACCGAACCATAACAGGCTGGAGGCTGGAACAAGAGGACCCAATTCGGAGAAGGAAAAACCTGGGGTTCGCTCATCATCTTGAGAGGGCAGTCACGCACGCGAGCAAAAACGCGCAGAGGTAGGAAGAGACCTTGACTCAATTCGCAAAACACCCAGGAGCGACCCGGATAAAACGGCATCTACCAGACCCGCCTGACTTGTTTCGGTCGACGCCGTTGGAGGGACGAGGCCGATCTCTGCTGAAAAACTCGCATCATAGCATTGAAGAGTCGAGTGTCAGGGACTTGACCCCAAAAAAGTATCCTCTTGAGACTTATTTCAGCCATTGAGCTTCTGAGACGCTTTGGACGCTCACGTTCCGCACCACTCATTTCGCGGTCCGTTTTTTTACTTCACCGTGCCTTTGGTTTAAAACCCTTTTGTTGCCTCCTTTTTGCTTTCGGTATCCTATTTCAGACACCGGGAGATAGTTTAATTTATATCACCGCATGTTACGGATATTCGGCTTCTTCTCTTTTTTTTGCTTCCATTGTTATTTTTGTTGTTCTTTCCCTTTGATACCGACGGAGCGATGCCAAGCCCTTGCACTTCTGCTATTTCCATTTCCCGCCTCGGCGCTGTCGAGAGCCGCAGCTGCGTGGCTCGGCATTGGTCCTCTAAGCCTAAAGAGGGCAGGGTCAGGAAAAATTCGCTGCATGAAAAACTGGAGAGACAGTACAAATGTACATGCGGTGGGTCCTCTTTCGACGACATCCACCTAATGCGGAAAGAGGTCGTGTGAGGCCGTATGGTGGGATTAACTGCTCTTTCTCGCCAGTCTAGACTGCAACCTTCCCACACACAAGCCATGGATCAAAGACCCTGTACCCAACTCAATTCACATGCTGAATCGTGCTTTTTTACTCGTGGTGTTTAATCTCGTTTCGTTTTAAGGTAAAAGCTTAACCAAAGCTTAATTCCATCTGTCGGTCTTGTATCACTACCAAATTACTTGCTCATGCAAACACACATAACAGTTTACATTGTCTGCTCATGGTCTGAAAAGACAGGCAAAAGTACAAATGCATAGATCGCTGTTTGCCAGAGACCCCGCTTCTGCTCTGTAGCCCTGTAATATTTTACGTACTGCATCTATCTGGTCACTCCCTCAGCTCATCCTGACAGCCTGCGGGGAGCGAGAAGGCTTTAAAACCTTGAAGTAGGAGGCTAAAAATATTTAGTCAAAGAGCCTCCAGAGTTTAGGATATGCTTACCTAAATATATTTGTCACTTATGATCAGACAGCCTTTGCAAAACAGGCACAGTGTGACGAGATGTATTGGGAAAAAGTCGCACACTAGTCTGCAATCTTATACCGAGGTCTTTTGCCTGCATCCAGAAACTTGTCGCGTGTGCAGCATTCCTTTTTTTTTTTTTTTCAATTTCTTTGCCCTGGTATCACTATTGTCAAATTACTAACCGTTGCGTTGTGTGATATTACAGCTCACAGGTCGTTACTGACCAGTCAACACCTCCAATAACAAACAGGCAGATAACCAAAATCGATGACCATCAAGTGTCACAGTTATACCTCTTACACTACCTTGCCTCATACAACCAACTCGAACCCTCCTAGGGGTCCACGCTTCTACTGTATACCCCCCTCGCATCTTCTCCAACCCTTCCCCATTGTCAATAACCATAACACATATGCATACTGAGTTGGTGGATAACACTCCCAATCTCCCACAATGCCCTCCACAATTCACCCATGCCAATCCCTCTCTCCTCACACTGCCTTTGCTTTTTGCTTTGGCAAAACCGGACCGGCTCAATAAGCTTCCAGTTTAGGTGGATTGAGGTGAAATCTTAACATCATAGGTAGTACGTCCAACTTAAATAAGATCACACGGATATCAGGTACCTAGTTGAACTTGTAATGTAAAGATAGGGCCCTAAATTATTTGTTCCAGTTCACTATCCTCTCATTGACAGGCAATACCAATAATGGTCTCATGAGACTTTTCTGATTATGCCTAGAGAAGTTGGGTGCTGGGCTGTGCGTATTGATTTTCCCAGATCATATAGCTATTAGATCTCTCGTTTCTCATTTCCGTTCTGGCTAGCCTCCTGACATGATCATATTTTATGAATTGCAGGACTCAAATCCTGCGAGAGGGACGACAAATCCTGCAATCTATTCATCTAATACATGTTCATGGCGCAGTGGGCTTAAAACAGCTTGCATAGATGTTATCAAGGCAAACTAACAAGTGAAAGTAAATAGAGGTATGGATTGGGAACAACTAGGTATGATCAAATCCACAGTGATGGCCTTCATATCTGCTATATTGCTTCACCACCGCTCCCATCATTCAGCCAGCCATAGACGACACCACCTCTTTCTATTCGATAGCCACGGAGCACAAGTGTTCGTGCCTCAATAGCTGGCTTCATCGTTGCTATTTTTTAGGTCCTCGTCAGTTTTTATGGCCCGCTTCTCATCTTAGCATAACTCCCGTCCTCTCCTTCTCCCCCAAAATAAAAAGAAAATAAAACACGACAATGAGGGCGAAGGTGTAGGACGTTCCAGTTCCCGTATTATGAAGAACCAGAAGCGTCTCACACGGATCAGTCTGTTCGCCTGCAACCGCCTCCTCCCGATCGCAAAGCTATCCGCTCGCATATAAAGCCTCCATCCTCAGTCCAAGTCAATTCAGCTGTCACCGCTCAAACGCCACGCTGCAGTTCATAGATACAAAGGAGTTTTCAAGTTGAAAATACTGATAAAAATATGCTCGACATCTTCTCGCATGCTGTGTCATAACACAGTGGCTGATTTCGTGCGCCGAGCCTGTTGGGGATCCTTATTTCCCAGTAGGCCGTGGTGTCGCTTCCTCATCCTCACCGTCATCGCCATCTCTGACAACCGTCAAAGGCCGAGGTGTGGCATCTACACTTTCGCTTCCGTTCTTGCCAGTCTTGGGTGTGACATCTTCCATCTTCGATCTTGCATCGGGAGGAGTATGTGCATTGGCTTCCGTAGTCGTTTCACCATCCAGAACTCCAGTTTCCATCTCCTTTGAGGGCGTAGTCACGACCTGTGTCACAGCTTCAGGCGTGCTCTCTGAGCCTACCGTCAAGCTATCATGGCTGTTGGCTCGCATCATTTCGATGCCGAGTTTAGAGCTAGGTAGACCGGCTTTGCTCAGCATCTGCTGGTTATTACGACCATGATGCTTTTCTCGACCACTTCCCAGTTCTTCATCTTCATCATCAGCTGACTCGGTACCCTCCAGGGTTCTCTGCTCAGAGCCTTCTCGTTTTCCTCTCAGCTTATCGTTCCCTCGTGAGCGGTGTTCCATCTGGGCTGGTGCGGATTGCTGAGCCACGAGATGAGGAACTGCCCTTTTCGAAGGTTCAGAGGCCTCGTTGTTGTCCGTTATATTCAAGCCACCTTCGTCCCATTCGTTTGTTGGCTTACGGCTGACAACAACAGGCAACTCATCAGTCGTCACAGATTCCGAGTCGCCGAATAGCGATGAGGTAATCGAGTCTTCGCGGCTTGACATCATCGCAGTTCCCAAGCGACCAGCAAAGATGGACGAGCCTGATGTCGGGCTGTCCTCGAGTCGAGAGTTGGCTTTGCGAATTCCCATTGGAATCGGACGTGGCATGCCTGATGACTGACCTGGTGACTCGGGTCTCCACTGACACAACCCACGCAAAACTTCAGTGAGCTTTGACGAACTGATAGGTTTCTCGATCAACGAATCAAAGTAGTGTGGCGCTTGAAGTTCTTTGAGGTAAGCTGTAATGGCCACAATGGGTGTGTGCGAATTGGCATTCTTAGTCTCCCGGATCATTCGTGCCACATCAGCCCCATTGATTTGAGGGAGCTGGTATTCGAGGAAAATAACATCAAATTTGATTTCGCTCATCGAATACCGAACAGCTTCAGATCCATTTGGTACAGATATAGTGCGGCACCTGAGCTTTTCAAGCAATTTCTCCATGACCATGCGAGATACCGGGTGATCCTCACAAATCAACACATCAAGAGGGCGGAAAGTGGGTCCTCCGTCAAAGGCGATTTGTGAAAGCCGCCTTGAGCTCTGCCTACGCCTCTGCACTCGGAGGAGGGCATTATGCTTCTCGCCTTCGTTATCTGATGAGGACGGGGACATATCAAAGACTTGGCTTCTCCGATTTCGATGATGATGCATTATGTCAGAAGCAACAGGACTACCGTCCTGAGACTGAGAGCCCACAGTAAGTGATCTCGAACGCCCAGCAGATGAATTGCTAGACTGCCGTGGGGTTGACATAGTCTTTTGGGGTGACAATGACAAAGGAGGTGGCGCTGCACTGCGACTCTGGACTGGGGATGATGCTGCGACTGTTGTGGCGGCCTTTTGCAGGCTTGGGGGCACCTTGGGAATCTCGAATGCCGAGTTTGGCTGCAGGGATACGGCAGTTGATTGGTGAGACAGGCTGGAAGAATTGCTTGATGCCTTTCGTCGTCCATCGGCACCTTGGCCAGCAACGAATGAGACAAGTAACGGTGACGAGGGTTGGGAAGCTCTGTTAGGAGACGCACTTGTATGCCCAAACCCAGATGGCGATTGTGCTCGATTTGTCGCCTTCGCATTGGAGATGGTTCTGGAAACGGGATTCGACAGGACAGGGCTGCCTTCGAGCGACGGCCCAGGTGATATAACACTGCTAGATGCCCCGGGACTCACGGAGGTTCCTTTGCTTTGCGTGGCCAGCGCCTCAGCACGCAACTTCTGGATAACGTCCTTGTTAGCCTTCTCCAACACAGGCAGGTTCTTGAATGAGAATGAGCCGAAATCATCCATTGCTACCGGCTCGCTCAGGCGTCTCGATTTCAAATCTCGTACATGCGGTGGGATGTGCAGTGGCATCAATTTTCGATTTATAGAGTTGACTTGAGACCGAACTCGTGAAAGTGCATCGTGTGGCCGTTCGGCATACTCAGAGCCGGCTGCGGAAGACTGAGGAGACGCCTGGTCTTCCATCTCCTCTGCAAATGACTGCAAAACTGCCCCTCTAGCGTCAAAATATTCAGTGTCCTCGGGATTCTCAGGTTGTGGTACAAATTGAGCCTCGTCTTCCAGAAGTGTTTCCCAATTGACATCTTGAAACCAAGGGTGATGGCGAATCTCTTCACCGCCAGAGGAGAACTTATCCTCACGATTGGAGCCTAGACGCTGATGAGGCTCCATGCACAGTAGCTTATTGATCAAATCCTTTGCCTCCTCCGAGATCGGCTCACACTCATTCTCGTCTGGCCACTGAATCTTTCGTGCTAAGATATTCTCGAAGACTTCCTCAGCCTCGCTAGCATGAAATGGAGGGATACCATAAAGGAATTCAAACAAGATACAGCCAACCGACCACCAATCGCTGGTTTCATCTTGTTTATCACCCTTAATAGTTTCGGGGGCGAGGTAGTCGGGTGTTCCCACGAAACGTCTATTGGTATCTTCAGGATTAAACAGTGCCATCGGTGGGGGCATCATGTTGGAGAGTGGTAGAGAGTTCCTGGCGTGACTGTCCATGCTCATCCTCGAACCAACGCTCATGGGTAGATCGGGTGAGCCCTGCGCAACTGCCTCCTCATCTAGTGGTGACCTGACGCTATTGGATTGGGATGCTGTTTCGGCGTCATTCAAGGAAAAGTTGGTGACCATGCGAGCAAGTGTCTCGCTACCACCACTGTCACTTCGGTGTGTGCCTGATACTCGACGGGGCTCTTGGCCTAGACTGAAATAAGAAGGTTGGGCCAAACTTCCAACTTCCGGTGTCATCTGAGGCGTTTGGCTGGGAGAATGGGTATGTCCGTGAAGATCAAGTGAAGCCGACCTCGAGGAGGCAATAGAGGCAGATCGGGCAAAGGGACCTTGCTTAAGCAGATCTGGTGTTCCATCAGAGTTTTCGCTATTCAATGCTCGCTTTTGTCGCCCGACCAATCCCAATCGAGACAAACCAAAATCTGTAAGCTTAAGGTGGCCTTTTTGGTCAATAAGGAGATTGTCTGGCTTCAAATCACGATGAATAATACCCCGACTGTGAAGATGCTCGACTCCAAGGACAACCTCGCCAAGATACTTCTTTACCCACTCTTCAGGAAGACCACCCAGAACTTTGATTAACGAAGCACAATCGCCGCCGTTCAGGTACTCCATCACCAGATAGAGATAGTCTTTGCTCGAGAAAGTCCAGTAAAGCTTGGCAACAAAGTCACTTTCTCCCTGCCACATCATGATAGCTCGTTCCGCCTTAACGTTGCCGACTTGGTTTTTAGCAACCATGTCGGCTTTCTTGAGGACTTTGATTGCGAAGTACTCCCCTGTAGATTTCTTCTTTGATAAATATACGCTACCAAAAGCCCCTTTGCTGATAGGTTTGATAATCTCAAAATCTTTGATGGATGGCTGGGTTGGACGAGGTTGAGGGGGTGCTTGGTTAGCGCCCAGACGAGGTGACGGCGGTGGCTTCATGACGAAATCAGAAATGGCCGCTGAAGATTGCCTGCGGTGATGCCTATGACTGTGTGTTGCGGGCGAACTAAAGTCACTCCCAGGGAGCATAGGTGACGCCTCGGGAGACACCACACCCTCTTGGGACATAGGAAAACCTCTTGCTTTAATACGTAAGGGTGAAGATGGCTGTCCTGGTCTTGAGGGTGATTCCTGCCGATGAGGGGAGGAAGTGCCAGGTAAGATAAGACTCCTCCGATGCCGTCTTCTCGTGCTCGCCGCACGACGCAGGTCTCCAAATTCAGATATTGGTGACTCGGTCCTCGGTGCATTGCGAGATGCAACCGAGGACGATCGAAAGCTGCCTTCGCTGTCAACAAAGTCACCTTCCAGGTAGATTGAGTCTCTGCGGGTGTCTCGTGGTTGAACTCCCAGGCTACTCTGTCCACCAAAATGCGATCTGGGTGTAGGACATTCTTTTGGGCTGCTGGATCTAGTAGAGGCCACAAAGGATGTTGGCCTTGACCGATCTTTGTTTTCGGACAGATTCATTTGGCGCAGAGCTGTGGCTAACGCAGATGGGCTGTTCAGTGGTTCTGCAAAGCTTTCGCTACCTCGCTGCAGGAGTTGTTGAGGCTCTGAGACAAGAGGCTCTGGAGGTATATCGTCATCTTCCCCGGTACCCTCGTCACATGTGTCACATTGTTCGTACTCGGAGTTGAGCCGCTCTTCTTCTGTCGAGTCGGTCAACTCGCCGTTGGCTATGCGAGCTGCCTTCCGCAGGGCCTCATCAATACAATCTTGAACAAGACAAGCGAGCTCGATGCGGATGCGCTCAGCATACTCGATGATTTTTCTGTGACGAAAGACGGTGTCAACCTTGTTCCTAGCAACCTTTTCTGTATCGGCACACAACAGAGCTAATCCTTGTTCCTGCTCCAGGGTGTTGGTACTTGGTGATTGCCACTGAAGAACCTGTGATATCCGCGATTCGGATTGTGGGGATTGCGTTCTGAAATCGCCGCTCTGTTGGGTTGAGGGCTCCTTTATAGCAGGTGTGCTAATTTCAATAGCAGTGTCGCAAAGGTCCATGAGCAGCTCGACAATTCGAGCCTGAGGTCGTCGAATAGCGAACGAGCGTGCCCTAGTATGCCCAAGTCCTCCAGAACGTTCCCTCGATCGAGGTAATGAGCTACCGGGTGATGATTGAGTTGATGGCGGCGGCCCAATTGGCAGACCTTTGTACTCGGCAATAGGGACCGGCGTCTGATCACCAGCAAGTGACCGACTCTTGCGAGCCTCCAAGGCATCGAGCACCTTGACAATCGAATGCCGATGCTCGGTCAGGCCTTCCTGTGCCATTTGCACATCCATCTCAGCCCGATGTTCTTGCAAACACAGATCGGTGTGCTTCTCAAACCACCATCGAGGGATCTGACGTTCGCAAATGCGGCAGAGGACCGGAGGTGGAGGCTCTTGTTGTTCGGGATCAAGTCCGCTCTCAGCAAGTTGTGTCAGATAGCTCGCCAGGACTTCGGCACCTGAACCTAACGAGTCCACTATAACGTTGGGAAGGTCAATCTTGATTTCTCGGGGAGCTATCCATGGGCGAATCATCCACATTGTCTACACGAGATCAGTACTGCATGTAAAGCCAACTTCAACATATCTTACATGGCTCTCTCCACCCGAGACACTGTCATATACCATAATGCCCTGGGCTTCAAGGTCCACGGCATGTGACTGCTCGTTCTCGGGGTCGTTTTCGAGGTCATCAATAGGCAAAAGCTTTGATAGCGGTCCAAGGTTGACAGCAAATCGCACTCGGTGGCTCCGAGAATCATCCTTCTTCATGGATTCGACAACTTCAGTGAAAACATTCTTGTTCTCACTAACTATCAGGTCGGAAATGGGCAGGCCATTGACTGTCTCGGGTTGGGTGCCCACAACATCAGTCCAAGAGGGACTGACCCATTTGATTGTTCCATCAAGATTGAGGTCGACGATAGTATTGAGGGTCTGTTCAGCAGCTTCTCGAAGTTCCTCGCGTTCTTCCCGGATATCCTGGCTCAAAGACCTCTCCATAGCAGTCGTTTGTTGTGCCCTCAAAGAGGCAACTGCCGGGGGTACCAATGTGGCGCCGGACGGGGAGTCCATTGTATCTCAAGAGCAACTACGGTCGAAACCAGATATAGAAAGGGCAATCGATGTTTCGTAGGTGTCGTCAAGCGAGTAATTTTGGGCCAGGGCCCGACGTCAGTGTAGCTGGCAACTCCAGCAGAAGCACAAGTGGGGAGTCTCGGGGTCTGGCAAGGGCGCCAGAACTACAGGCCCGCGAGACACGGAGACATGACTGAGGGTCGACAGCGAGGAAGTTCTCGGGCTGACGCTGTACGAGTTCTAAGCATGAACCAGAAATAAGGTCGAGGCTGAATGGTCCTAAGGCCTAGAAGCTGAGGGTGACTTTGTACAAGTGAGCGAGCAACTTGAGGTGTAGCAGAGAACGGGCCAACCGTGATAGTACCGTGCCGTGATCGTGGCCGTGGGTACCAGCTCGGACGAGGCGAGGTGAGGCAGAAGGAAGTTGACTCGAATTGGCAACGCAATCGATAGATCTTGAGGTTGTGGTCGTCCGATCTGTTCGGTTGTTGGAAGCTTGCTTAACTCTGAACGGTGGTTAAGAATCGCCGTTAAGCCTCGAAGGGGAAGAAAGACAAAGTTTGGCCCAGATGAGCCATGGCTCCTTAGCCCATCGTGAAGGCGCGTTCCTCTCATGATACAATAAGCGGGGGATTACGCTGTTCAGCCAATCACCGCCCACCGTCACAAGGAATCAAAGCTCCTCACCCTGCAAAGCTGCAACATCCGTTGCAGGTATATTTTTTACAGCGCTTTACTGAGGGTCCCGGTGCAAGCTACGGCCTCCACCTACACAGTTCCACTGGGCAGCGTGCCCAGACGCCCGCTTTCCAATCAATGGCTTTTTGCGATTGCTTCTTGAACCCAGATTAATTGCGGATTTTTTTCCTTTTCCATGGATGCAGGATATTTCTTTCGCTATGTTCGCCAAAACGGTATCATGCACGACCCCATGTGATTTTTATGGTCTCATTGCTTCCTACAAAAACCGATCCTCAACCCTAGTACCTACTAAAGTGCTTCTATCCATTGAGAAGCGTGAACCTGAGTACTTTGGGGGTGGATGTTTGGTTTGTTTGGCGTTCTTTTATCAGCCTTTGGTTAGGTTGGGTGTTGTTTCATGGGATCCTAGGCCCGTCCCTGAAGGTCCCCCCTCCCCATTCCCATCCAATGCAACGAAAGTTTTGTCACATCAGAAAAAGGGTGCAGTCAATGGGATGGAGAGATTGGAGAGGCTGAAGGGATAAAGCATTGAGACTCCTTACCCCGCTGGTAGCACACACGGCAGGGTACTTGATTGTCAGGTCGATCGAGATTCCATCCCCAAACCATCCTTCCATGAATTCATTTGAGACGAAGAGGAACTTCGAGTGCCATTGAAGGGGAAATATGGAAAGGCCTCTTTCATCAGGCGCCTCTTTGAGGCTGCAGCATGAACATCGGGGAGCGTAAAACTGATGATCTCCGCCTTCTGTGGTGGCATCGCAAATCCTGTCCACCAATCGACAGCCCAATGGCGTCCAGTGTGCAACTGTCTTACCCAGTGGGCGCAGAGGCGGACGTCTATACTAATGCAGATGCAGGCGTAGGCGGACGCAGATCTAATAAAGTAAGCCTTCTGTGCCCCAGGTGACGAACTGTAGAGGGTTATTTGAACAGGCCACTTGCCAACAACGGGCGTCGCGGGAACGGACCGGACAAGATGAAGCAGAAGCAACATTCATCCAGCTGCATTTGGTATGTCCCTTCGCTAAGCCGTTTCCATTATCTCCTTATTATACTATTGCTGCGCTGTGTTTTATCTTTGTTTGCCATGGCTTCGCTTGTCAAATTGTCACCTAGGATCTATTACTTTATTCTCGCAGCATGACAATATTGAACTAGCTCATCCATAATCGAGGCTGATAATGATTCCTCCTTACACCCTTTGGCCTGCGGCTGTCTGTTGTACCGATTATTCCTGTAGTAGCCTTTCCTGTTTGCATTCGAGAAATTTACATGCTCACTTCCCTGACTGGCGTTACAATGAGCTGTGAGGGTTGCAAGTGTAGGTTAGCTGCGCCCATACAATCGCTCTGTCACAGATACATCAATAATGGCTATGACTATGGTGGCATGGTGATAGAGAGTGCATGTTTTATCGCTATGCGTCCATGGACTGCTTTGCTATTACATATGTCACCGTTTAGTGCGTCATGCTTTTATTGCTCACCGCTGCCTATTTTCACTTCGGTTGTCCTCATCTCGTCCGCATCACCGACCGATCAACTCCGGGTTTTTATGGGGTAATGAAGTACTCGGATGAGTGTCTCAAGTTCACTGTAGAAATGAGCTGATGTTGGTGCTATTCCCCCTCCCACCTCAAGCTTTAGCTGCAATACCACTATACCAGCCAATATCTTATGTCATGTCACTGATTTGGCGACGCGAGTGTTCGCCCAAGCCTCCAGCATGACCCCCTGACCAAAATAGATGCGTAACCAGACCAATAACACCCTTCATGACTGAGGATTAAAACACTCGAGGGTTGCAAGGTCACCTTTCATCCATCCACTTCAACTGCCGATTCTTTTGCCAGTAATAACTTGTCTTCTAAGCGTCTTTTGAGCAGTGTAAAGCACCAAGCTGGCTTTCAAGTTATCTAGGTTATTTGGAGTCACACCCCCTGATGCTTTGCAATATACTTTCAAGTATGGTTTGTCTGGAGTCGAGACCTTATCTTCTTATTTAAAAACATCCTTCCAAAGACTCCCTAGCTCACCACAGTTTGACAAAGACCATGGGAAACAAAGCGCTTGTACGTTGCATGGCAAGTATTATTATCATTCACGTCCGACATGCTCAGCGGCGTCTCTCTTTACGTCGCACTTCGCCAAACGCTTTCTAATGCTGATACGCGATGGGGTAGCTTGAACGCATGATGTAGGGTACGATAGGCAATGGCTACCTATCAGAAATGCTTATTGCAATAGCAGCAAGACTTATGGCACTATAAGCAAAATATCAGTACATTATTTTCCCTTAATATTATCACTGCTAAGCACTGATCACGAAAAGGTTTCATGTACGGCAGTACCTCATGTTCAGTTCATCAGCACAGTTCGGTACGTTTACTGATCTGGTCCACTCCTTCATCCATTTAGGCCAGGGAAGTTCAAATACCATTATAAAGTAACGCTCAGTTAATCCCAAGCATACAAAATAACTACTTATTGAAGTCCTTGTGTAGTGAATGGTGTTGTGAGATGGAGCGCTTCAGTTCCTATTGGCAAATAGACTTACAAGACGATACAGACTGAAGCCCTTGAAAAGTAGCGCCTCAAAAAATTGTAACCTATCATCAGGTTGGGTTAGATTTTCATTCCCCATTAAAAACATCTACTACCTACCTAGTAACTTATGTATTAGAAGTCTCTCATCAGCATAGCAACGTCCACACACGTTCCTGGTAAGCCATACCATAGGATGTCTCCAACAATAGCCAACAAGACATATGTAATCTTTGATTTACCTTAGGCAGTTAAGGCACTAGGTCCTTGTCAAGCTTTCAATGAGACGGAAATGCCTATCCATTTATTTCTCTTCTTCATACCAAATTGTATTAATGTGGACTATAATGTATATGATTATGACTTTCCAAAAGACTAATAAAGGGTAAGGTGCTCAAATTGTACCAGCCATCCGTTCGCGACCATGGTATTCAGAGTGTGGGACAAAATCTATTGACCAAGAATGACCCGTAATCTTTATGTTAGAATTCGACGCTTCTGTGACGCTACAGAGGGCTAATAAACTTAGCTCCTAGTGAATTTACTTTCTTTCTTTCGAATACGTACCTTGTGAAGCGATAGAAGTAGGTATCAGTTAGCATTCTTTACGTATTGTAGCTCTCTACCAACTCATCATTACCTCGACAAACTCAATGTCGAAGGAGCGCCGGATTGTCAAAGTTGACACAGGATCATCACTGCCAACTTCAGCTTACTTGGCTAGTCTTAGGTAGGTACCTCGCCTTGCAACTCCCATGCCTGAGGCGGCCATCGCAAAAGGTACATTGAGTCTGTACCTAGGTAGAAAGTACCTGGGAGTCGTGCACATCCAAGCCAACGCAGGTGATTCGGTGGCGCCGACTCGCACGGGACTCTGACTAATACGATATGACTCCTCCAGTTCCAGAATTGCGCCCCTCGATCATCAATCTGACCAAGCAATAAACTTCTTCGCTCAAGTATCTCAAATCATTGCAGCAAGATGTGGTACTAAAGTGGTGTGTCTTGATCGCCCGTTCTTGATCAAATTCAAATTCTCGTGAATTACAAAAATACCCACAGCCTGATTCTCGGGTACCAGCATTATACACGTCTCTGAGGCATGTTCCATACCTCATCCAAGTAGCCACCGCCTCAGTGACGACGCCTTAAGCATGTCCCTTATTCCCAACGGTTCATGATACAGCACAGCCACGACTATTGTTGCTAAAAACGACATTTTTATTCTCACGATTTTTACCTTGAATCTCATAATCATTATACTTTCTGGTGTGCAGGTCATTTGACGCCCGACAGTCCTCATAGGCGGCCAGTATGGCTGCCTTCAACGCCCATCTTACTGGCGCAACAGAGCGCTCTTTCTCTTCGTCACTCTCGCCGGACCGATTTGTCGCTAGCTCAGAGGATGACAACACTGCAGCCTCCACGCTCGATCCCGATTTTTACAAGAGTCTTACCGATAAGAGAACGACACGCGGTAAGCATTCAGACATGGTCCATCGCTGCTGTTGATGCTCATGAGACTGACCCATGGTCTTAGACGGAAATCCACCCAAGAAGCGAGGGCCCAAGCCCAACAGCAAGCCTGCATTGACCAGGCGCCAGGAATTGAATCGTCAGGCGCAGCGGTATGTTAGCCAAGCTTATCCGATGGTTGTTTCTGACATGTCTTTCGTATCAGAACTCATCGCGAAAGAAAGGAGCTTTACATCAAGGCACTGGAAGATGAAGTCCTTCGTCTCAAAGAGGTCTTTAGCAACGTTTCTCTGGACAGAGAAAGGCTAGCTGATGAGAACAAACGACTGCGAGACACTTTGGCACAAGCTGGACTTCAACACAGCAGCCCGAATGTAGCAGGCAGCGCGACAAGTCGAGGTCCCGGTTCAGCTAATGCAAGCTCTTCGCCCTTAACCTCACAATCTACAGCGCCATCGGTCGGGTCACCAATGAACCTACCTATGGCTGCTAATCAAGGCCTCATGACAAGCCAACAACAGCACAGCATGCCTCAACCACTATATCGTGGAAATTCCGAGCTGGAACAGGCGGGCATTGACTTCGTTTTAACGTACGATAACTCCTACTCGAAGAATCCCCAGTGACCCCTCTGTGTGATATGACGCGAGTTGCGTTACGCCATGGGTGAGCTTTGGCAGGACGTATTAATGGTCAGACCGGCTAACAGACTTCTGACGCATATAGTCTCGAGAGGCCGTGCATGGCGCATATTCAGTTCATGGTCGAGAGGGCATCTGAGCCTGAAGGCGAACCTTGTGGGCATGCTCTAATGGCATCGTGTCCACCAGATCCGGCACCAGAAACACGGCCAGGTTTGCCCTTTGGGAAAACACATATTCCATTGGATTGTGATGTCAATCAGAAGACATGGGAAGTTCCCAAAGCAGACCTCGCCACTCTACTGGATCTCAGCAAGAGTATCGACCTTGATGGCGAGGTGACTCCCATCATGTCATGGGGTATGCTCATGTCACACCCAAGGGCAAACGAGCTTGAGGCGGGTGATTTTCGAAAGCTAAGCGAAGAGCTCGTTCAGAAAGTGAGGTGCTATGGGTAAGTTTTCTGCGACGGCATGGCAGTATACATACTGACTTAGGAAAGCTTCGGTGCTGTAATGGAGGAGTTTGAGGTGCGAGATGCTATTGACAATGTGTTCAGTGGTAAGGACACGATGATGTATGAGTGAGGACTTCCTTTGAATTTATTGAGTGACAGGTCTTTGCAGTCGCTGTTGGACTAGCACCGTTGGATGTGACTTTCGTTCGGCAACTCCGAGCATTTATGTCTAGCTCTGTTAATAAGTTGTAAAAATCCATTGGAATTTCATATTGCCTCGGACCCTGTCATTATACATATTCTTGTGATACATCTTCTCACAGACATCAAGAATATTGTATCACGATACAAAAACTTTAGCACCAAAGGTCAACCGTAGTAATTATTTCAAAGGCTCACTTCACTTGGAAATATGCAATGATGTTTACAACTTACCCTAGGTCTGCCAGCGAAATGTGGCTGGGTGGCTGAGGCACACACAATCAAGACCGCGGGGCTTTGGCACCTATTTTTTCAAGCCCCACTCCACCCCACCACAAATTCATCGTGGACGTCCAAATTCTAGCATCGACTGTGAACCGAAAGACTGATTGACGCATCTCCCGCTTCCGACCCCCATATAGATCTTCTTTGGTTTCGACTATCGCGCAACCGAAAGCGCAAGGAAATCATTGATACTGCTATTTTCAAAATGGCGGACTCTCTCGACTACATCAAGATCTGCGAAAGCTGCCCCGCCGGTGACGGTTGGGGTCCTTCAGTCACTACAGAGACTACCCTCAATGGCGTGCCATATGCCCCTTTCTCCAAGGGTGACAAGCTGGGACGCATGGCCGACTGGACTGCCGAGGGCAAGGATAGAGAGCGAGGCGGACGGGCACAGTATAACAGGAATTTCCGAGGTAGGTTATGTCATGTTGCTTCTATCTTACTCTTGTCTGTGCTGAACTCTCGACTAACCGGAATATCTCTACAGACCAACAAGTCTATGGTTCTAGCCACGCCATCACCTTTAACGCCCCTCCCGCCGAGGACGAGTCAACATTCTCAGTCGTTAGCAACGTCCGAGATTCGACAAAGTCAAGATACGGTCGCGGAGCTGTCTTCACCCGTGGCCGTGGCCAGCGTGGAGGTCAGGCTGGTGCCCGTGGTGGACGAACCCAGCTTCAGAGAGGCGGGGCCGGTGCAGCTGGTCGACAGGGCTATGACCGAGGTGGCCGATCTAACGCTGGTCGTGGCGGTCGTCGCTTTGGCTGGAAGGATTATGACAAGCCCGCTCGTAACCGCGATGCCAGTATCAATGTCAAGGCTGAGTGGAAGCTTCTCGAGGAGATCGACTTCAATCGCTTGGCCAAGCTGAACCTCGACACCGACGAGGGCGAGGATATCGATGATTACGGTTTCCTCTACCACTATGACCGCTCTTACGACAAGCAGCCTGTTAAGGGCGCCGAGAGGAAGCTCACGCCAATCGATCGTGCTGCCTACAACGTTACCACCTCATCTGACCCCGTCATTCAAGAGCTTGCTGAAAAGGACGAGGCAACCATCTTCGCTACAGACAGCATTTTGTCCATGCTCATGTGCTCTCCTCGATCCGTTTACCCCTGGGATATTGTCATCTCTCGACAGGGCAACAAGATCTTCCTGGACAAGCGTGATAATGCCGCTCTTGATATGGTGACAGTAAATGAGAATGCCGCCGATGCGCCTCTTGATGCCGCCGATGGTAGCAAGGACACCATTAACCAGCCCAACGCCCTCGCCGAGGAGGCTACCTACATCAACCACAACTTCACCAACCAGGTTGTCATCGAGAGCGAGTCGTCGAAGGTCAACATGGCTCACGCTAACCCCTTCTACAACTCCTCCGAGGACACCGACCCCCCTGCCAGTAAGGCCTACAAGTATCGACGCTTCGATCTTTCACTCAACGAGGAGGAGCCTGTACACCTTGTTGTCCGAACAGAGGTTGACGCTGTTCAAAGGAACGCTATCAGCGGCGAGGACCAGCATGTCAGCATCCACGCCCTCAACGAGTTCGACAGCAAGGCTCAAGGCAGTGGTGGCGCTCTTGACTGGCGAAGCAAGCTTGTTACCCAGCGTGGTGCCGTTGTTGCTACCGAGATGAAGAACAACAGTTGCAAGCTCGCCCGATGGACAGTGCAGAGCATCCTCGCCAATGCAGACGTAATGAAGCTTGGGTATGTTTGGCTCCTTGACTACTATATGAGTATTTTCGCTAACCAATGTTTTTCAGCTTCGTCTCCCGCCTGACTCCCCGCTCTAACGACAAGCACGTTGTATTGGGCGTTATCGGCTGGAAGCCCCGCGATTTCGCTAACCAGATGAACCTCTCTCTTTCCAACGGTTGGGGTATTGTTCGTACTATCGCCGACATGTGTCTCACCAGCGAGAGCCAAGATGCCAAGTTCGTCCTCGTCAAGGACCCCAACAAGTCTATTCTCCGCCTGTACGAGGTGCCTGCTGGCAGTTTCGACGATGATGAAGAGGACGAGATCGAGGAACCTCAGGGAGAGGAGGAGCAGTAAAGCATAAAGACGGTTGCGGTCATGTTGCGTTGTGCATATTCGGCAATTTCATGATGGGAGGGAGGGCTACGGGATAAAAGGAACGAGATTCGCAGGGAGTCCCATGCTCTAATGACTTGAAGCAGTGGATGCAATCTCTATCGGGCTCTGTAGGGCCTTTTTTTGTATTTGGCTGCGGCTGCAGCCTGGAACGAAAAGAATACGTGATTTACTTAACATTCTGTCTTCTCTCTGTGAATTTGGCGAATGTCTAAAAGAGTTCTTGATACTAAGGTACTCACAAGCGATTGACTTGTGAATTAACGGTGAACCTACAGAAACGAAAGTTACCATGAAATCATGCAGTCTGAAGATTTGGCTTAAACACCGCCCCTCTCAAAGGGAAACCCTTTTATATCGTCCCTATCATCTACAAATTCCACCATGCTGCTTTCATTAATAATTGTTTGGTGTTGTGGTCTTGATACGTGACAATATCGAAGAACCAGGACGAGCGTGCCATATCCTTCTTGTCCATGATTGGCTTGTCTTCGTTATTTTCCCTCGTTCGTCATGGGCTGACTATCTATCTGGCTGAAGTTGGCAAACAGACAGACGGGAATCAGGCGAGGAGGATCAAGCTCTTTCAAACTAAGTTGAAGGAGATCCGACGCATATATCATCTAGGATAAAGACTGCTCTGACATTTCCTTACCTTCATCCGTTTCATTTGACAGCAGATTTCAAAATAGTGAATTGCTATTTGGCAGGGCAGGAGAAATATTATATCTACAAGAAACAAATTGTCGAGGGGGATCTCTGTTGGTTCATCGAACAGAGACTAATCGGAAATGTCTGAAAGGGCCTAAGCAAATAGAAGAAGAACTTTCAGTCAGCATAGAGCCTCAGTGGCTTCTTCTCGGTAAGGGCGGCACGGACAAACCGAGAGCAGTGCTGGCCATGCTATATTTAACGCGTCTTGGAGGCAAAGGCTTCGTCATGCTAAGTATAGTTGACGAGATACTGTTCTGACTGGCGGCTGGGGATGGTGTCTTTCGGAGGAGCCTACTACCTAGGTATGTACTGGGTGGTTGTGGCTGAAGAAAATGTTTGCGATGCATCTGTCTGAAGATGACATCAGTTGATTAATCTCAACCTCATGTCTAGTCTAGACTCAAGGTAACGTCTCGTCCATGCCGCACTACCGATCACCGACCTTAGGGCGGCGGGGACCCTCCCCACAGCAAGCTTTACAAGCCTCTAATTGGTAGTTTAAGCTCCTGGTTCCAGTTCCCAATGCTCGATAGTGGCTATTGCCGATGGGCAATCGAAGCTCCATTGCCCGTGACCTCGATTCTTCTTATATGGCGGGCGCAACACACACTTTGCTCTCCTCCACCCTCATCTCCGTCATTTCTTCCTAAGACGACACCTCTCCTGCGCTTCTTCATTCCACCGCATCTTCAGCTGGTCTGCCGTACGCATCTCTATTGTAGAGACATCAACCTCATTCACCTACACAATGTCTGCTCAAGATTACTATGGTGGCGGTGGTGGTGGTTATCCTCAGCAGCCTCAACCAGTTTGTTACCCAGTCGCATTCGAACAATTGTGATCGCAGTTGCTAATTGTCTTGTTTCGCAGTCTTATGGACCTCCCCAAGGTCAATACGGACCTCCTCAAGGCCAGTATGGCCCTCCACAGGGACAGTATGGCCCCCCTCAAGGTCAATATTACGGCCCGCCCCAAGGTCAACCTCCCATGCAGTACCAACAAGCACCTCCTCAACAAAGCGGTGGTAAAGGCGGCGGCGGTTGCTTGACAGCCTGTCTCGCGGCTATGTGTTGTTGTTGTGTTGCTGAAGAGGGATGCGAGTGCTGGTAAGTTAACTCTCGTCGAGTCATTGGCGTCATCAGCTATTGGACGCTGTTTGCCAGCACCAATTGAGTGTCGCACACTGCACAAACCAACTCGAAGCGAATAATCACTAATTCATGTCACTATTTAGCATCGATTGTTGCGATTGCCTCTTTTAGGCGGCTGTACCATCCAAACAAAGTAAATACGATCTCCACGATATATATAATAAGCTCAAGCATGGGTCTAGGATTACTCCTATAATCTTCATTCTTTACACAATTTGGAAACACCGTTGCGAATGCCATGTTTCTTGATTAATGTATGACGCCCTCTGACAAAAATGCCGGACGTGACATTCACGACGAATCGAGCCGAAAACTGGACTGGACGGTCGAACGCAGTGGAATGTTCAAACAATAGACCGACCGATGTAGGTAGCTTGTTACCAAGTCCACGGCAATGGCTACCGTCGTAAAGTATTATGGAAACAGCCAATTGATATGAATATAGAACATTGAATCATTTGTTTTGAAACTGTACGCGAGCTGATAGCGTTTCTTCATCTACTGTCAAGTTTTCCCACTCCACAACCTTAATACATTCCGTTCGCTTCATTGTTGATAAGGTACGTCTTAAAATCACTGGTTGAGTTGCACGTAGTTGGCAGGGAATAGACCGGATTGTCCAGCATAGTGCCCAAACCACCAATCCTCGTCGGGGAATTCCAAATTGGTAATTGTGGCGTCTTCAGGGAAGCTCAATTCTGCAACCATGATTCAGTAACTGTTTCTTTTGACACAAGGGCGGATCTTACCGTTATCTTCTGCAGCCTCGTAATCGTAGAGGGCAACGGCCGTGTGGCCAGCCTCGGCCGGAGCGGCAGCCGGAGCTTGAGGCTCGGGCTCGGCGG
Organism: Fusarium algeriense; assembly: GCA_002982035.1. Taxonomy (NCBI): domain Eukaryota; kingdom Fungi; phylum Ascomycota; class Sordariomycetes; order Hypocreales; family Nectriaceae; genus Fusarium; species Fusarium algeriense. The sequence goes on from PVPY01000054.1 coordinate 143,455, forward strand.
CGGTAACAGGTGGAGGTGGAGGAGCCGCCGCCGCCGCAGCAGCCGGTTGTTCAGGCTCGTCATCCCCTACCAACTCAACGTAGTTGCTGGGGAATAGGCCGCTCTCACCTCGTGAGTTAGTACCCATCCACCAATCTTCATCTACCATGTCAATGTTAGTGACGATGTCGCCCTCAATCAGGTCGATTTCGTTGTCTTCAGCCTTCTCGTAGTCGTATTGAATCACGGCACGATAGCCTCCCTGGGACTCTTGAGCTGGCTGAGCAGCAGGCTCAGGAGCGCGTTGAGGCTCCGGTTCCGGACTGGGCTCACGCTCGAGAGCGCCGGCAGCAGCAGCAGCTCCAACACCAACGGCAGCTCCTACAGCGACACCTGCAGCCGCACCACCCGCAAAGCGAGCGGTAGATGAGACTTCCTTGTCATCGGCAAGATCAGACTCTTTGGGTACGTCGATCTGGCTAGGAGGAACAGGTGGTGGAGCACGCTGCTCAGGGGTGGTGCCGACTTCAGGCATGGGTCCACGGCTGACCGGAACTGCAATACGAGGAGGCGAGGGAGATCTCTGACGCGCTGTAGCTGTCTGGTAAGCAGAAGGGTCCTCTCGTTCATCTTCTTGCTCATCCGCAGGTGCTGGTCGACTAGGTAGTCCTGGAAGGGCAAAGCCTCCAGAAGGTCGACCGCTAGGAACAGGCGGCGGTGAAGTGTCGTCCTCTGCAGGTCGAGCGGCAGCAGGAGGAGGAGGAGCCCCTGCGCTAATAGGGGCAGTGTCCTTGAAACGGTCTCGTAGAGCAGACACACCTGATGGCGATGCTGGTGTATCCTCAGGTTGCTCGCCTGTGTTTTCCTGGCTAATTTGTCCAGGAATACCGCGGCCATAATCTCCAGTCTGGACTGGAGCCCAGCTCTTACCAGAGTAGCCGCTCTTCCACTCGTTTCCGCTCTTCTGGGGCTGAACAGGAGAGGTGCTGCCGGCGGCAGCAGGAGCGGGAGCACTGCTGGGATCTTCTCCCCTTTCCCTAGCCTTTCGCTCAGCCCAGAGTTGGGCTGGGGTCTTTCCGCCTTGGTCAGCAAACGTACGGCTTGCAGCACCAACAGGGGCGGACTTGGCAGGAGCAGTAGCCCCAAAGCCGAGGCCACCAGGTGTAGGAGCCTTTGTACCCGAAAAGCTTCCCGCGCCCCCGAACTTGTTGGCGACCTTGGGCTTAGGAAGAGATGTTAGACGTTCCGACTGAGCTGGCTGAGAGAAAGCGGCCATGCGCTCAGAAACTGGTCGGGACTCCTCCTCTTGAGGTTCCTCCGAGGCAGCAGGCTTCTTTGCCTGTGCCCGAATTGCAGCAATGTCGACCTTTCCAACGGGTTCGTAGGATCCCTTCACAGGAGTTGGCCTGTCATCCTGATCTTTTTGGGCCTGAGCGCGAATAGCTGCAATATCGACCTTGCCAATGGGCTGATAACCGCCCTTCACCACATCGCTTAGTGTGTCGTCTCGCTTGACGGGGGCGCTTCCGCTGGTCGTCGCCGTAGGTTGTTTGCTGAGGTCGGCGATGTTGACCTTTGTAGGTTTGTAAGCAGGCTCGACCTTTTCAATCTGGGTCCTGGTGACAGGAGGAGCATCAGCGCCCCACCCATCCTCATCAACATTTTCCTCTTTTCTGGATCGAGCAGCTACGAGTGGGTTGGCACGGCTGGAGGCGGTCGGGGTAAAGACGGGCTTGGTCTTGACAGGAGGAGGTGCCGCAGAGCGAGGACTGTCAGAGCTACCAGCTGAGTATTTGGCGCCGGAAGCATCGGCCACCTTTTGCATGATGGAGTCAATTTCGAGATCGCTCTCGGAGCGAGCGGTGATTTGAACATGATATCCGTGGAGGATCTTGGAAACTGCAGCAAGATGGCTGGTGAAGTAGCCCTTGGTCCGCTCAGGAACTCCTCCTCCACACCATGCGATCAATATGTTTTTGGGAAGGCCACTGTTGGGGTCCTTGACCTTGGCAAATGCGAATTGAATGCGCCCTTCGCTAAAGTCCTCAATCAGATCGGCGAGCTCGCTCTCTGTGTGCATGTTAGCAGGCTGATGGGATGATGGATCCCCAGTGTGCAACGTACCGCCTGTGCCTTGAACTTTGAGAATGCTCTCCTTGGCACCGCTGTCCTGGAAGGCGTTCAGGAGAGGGGCCTGGACTGAAAAGAGGGCCCAATGGGCATGAGTGGGAGAGTCGGAGGATGGAGGGGCACCATTGACAACGCTGTTGTAGCTGCTCTTTATGGACGGGCCATTTATCGAGGTATTGAGAGAGGCCATCTTGAGGAATCTTGAGATGTTAGGGCAAAGTCAGGCAGACTTGAAGCTGAAGCTGACGAGCTAGGATGACGGGGGTTGGGGGTGACGTTGACACCGTTGCTGCAGCGGTGCAGCGGTGGCAGGTCCACAGAGGGAGAGAATATGAGCTCCGGAGGCGTAGCCGGGAAAGGATTGTTGTGTTCAATTCCTCCAGTACGCCTGATACCGCACAGCGTTGAGTATTGCTGTATGGTAAGTTTTATCAGGTTTCAGGAAAAGTTGATACTGGGAACTGAATGTAGATCGGAAACCGGTGGGAACCCTGGGTAGAGACTACAGATACTATACAGTAAAAGATCCCAGAAGTGGGTTTCTTGGAGTGTGGCTGATGATGTAGCTTCGTACGTCGTCTGGGTCTGCATTAGGGAGCTTGAAGGTGCCCAACTTTGGGGCGGTCTAGTTGGTCTCCAGTGGGTAGAGCGGGGTTAAGCTGTGCTGTTCATGCTTGTATGCGCTGTGTGCTGTGTTGTACTTTGTGCTTTGCTCGGATGAGCTGTAGACTGGTTATAGTGATGGAAGCTTCCAAGGTCAGCATTACACATCAGAATGCATCTATTAGATTATATGCAAATATCCATGTCCGGCAGCGGAGCACCGCCTTTACCGTACTCGTCCGCCGACCGGCCGCGAAAAGACCAAGGAAATGACGCAAGAACAATTTTCTACTTGCACAATTCCACTGCCCCTCCTCTCTACGTGATACCTAAGGGTTCTAAGAAACCGCAAAACAGACATTCTCTTTCGTCATAATAGTATATGTAATTTAAGCCCAAGCACACTCATTTTTGCATGATAAGACTTATAATAGTTGTCATTGGACTCAATATAGTACTTTTATGAATGAAGTCCTAACTGCCGCGCTCTTACAGCGAGAGTCGCATTTTCCTCTTCTTTCTTATACCCTACATGTCATTAGACACCATTATCGGTACCCCGCCAAAGTGAACCTTTTGCCCCCCGCCCAATTGCGCGCAGATCAATCACTTACTATTAACCAGCCTGCCTTAAAACTAAACCAACTCAAATTGTTTCTTTCTTTCCCTTATCAGATCGAAATCCTAACACATCCGTCTTACCACCAAAAAAATGTCGACTATCACAGAAATCACGAGCATCCCCGAGTGGGAACAGCTGCTCGGCTCTGTCCCTTCCACTACCCTCGTCGTTGCATCGTTCCACGCTCCGTGGGCCGCACCATGCGCGCAAATGGCCACCGTCCTGTCGACCCTCGCGTCCGAATATCCAGTCACTGAACCTCCCACCACAAAGTGGGTTTCCATCAACGCAGAGGACTTGAGCGACCTCAGCGAGACGTACGATGTCACTGCTGTACCTTTCCTTGTCCTTTTGAGGAACGGCCAAGTCGTCGAGACCGTCAGTGGCAGTAGTGCTGTAAAGGTGCGCACCGCGATCGAGACACAGGCAAAGCAAGCTGGTCAGAATGCAGAGGCCGGTGCCCCCAACGGTGTCGATACGAATGACACCGCAGCCGAGGAGCAAGATCCCGAGAAGAAGAAGGAGGAGCTTTTCAAGCGTCTTGGAGACCTTGTAAAGGCTGCACCCGTCATGCTCTTCATGAAGGGCACACCCAGCTCTCCCCAGTGCGGCTTCTCTAGACAAATGGTTGGACTGCTACGAGACAACTCGGTCAAGTACGGTTTCTTCAACATACTTGCCGACGATGAAGTTAGACAGGGCCTCAAGGAGTTTGCAGACTGGCCAACATACCCACAACTTTGGATCGATGGCGAACTTGTGGGTGGATTGGATATTGTAAGCCGCATTCATATCTTGCTTTTGACTAATGCTGACAAATTCACAGGTCAAGGAGGAAATGGCCAGCGATGCCGAGTTTCTTACGAAGTACAGCGTGAGCGCTCCCACAGCTGCTTGAAGCGGAATACATGCGTTACGAAATTTATGATGCACTTCTGTTTTCAACGCGTTACAGTATTTTGGTTGATACTGCTGAATATCGTACTGCTGACCCTGGCGAAAACCCAAACTTTAGAGTGACAGTGTACGGCACGGCAATATCAAGCATCCATATTGATGGTTTGACAAGTGGCGAATCGAAGAGAGAACATGAAGCCAAGACGACCTGAAGTCCCGGGGAGGTTTGAAAGTTGAGGTACAGGGACTTTACTCAAAGAATGTTCTGCCCATGGTAAGCCGTGCTGATGAACGCTTGTCGAATCTACCATGCAACCAATGGCTCTTCAAGTGAGTAGGATCAAGTATGTATTGAACGCTTTTGATCATTCACATCAGCTCACATTGGGAAGCTGGGTGGGAAGAGTTTCAAAATATCTAGAGAATTAGTAAAGGGCAGAGAGAAATTTACAAAAATTACCATTTCTAAACTATTATAGCTGCAGTCACTCTACAGTTTGTCAAAGGAGTCGAATTTGCGGATTACAAAGGACTGGGTCGTCTATTAACGTAGTGATCGACGTAATGGAATGCGCAAGCCAAAAGGAATTGGTATGTGCAGAAGACCCGATGGAGTTTAATGACAAATATCGGTGATAAACATGGGCCGGCTCCGAAATCCGAAGCATCCATGCGACAGATGTTGAATCCGATGAACGAGAATGACTCACAGGCTAAGCAAGAAGATTGTGACTTTGGCTCTTTTTAGCAGATTGTGGTTCGGTTGATTGAGAGATAGTTCCCGTGACGCCCGTTAAGTGATGAATCGCTGCACCTGGCTGACTTCAGCCATCATGTTCAAGTGACTATCAGAATGAGTGCCCAGGTAACTATGCCTATTGTAGAGAGCCTTGCTTGGGATGTTTCCTTGAAGAAAGACACGTGCAAGACAAAAAGAGGTATCACAAAGGCTCACTCAAATCGAAGAATGAATACATACATAAAACACCCTTGTCTTTCTGAATGCAAAACAACCCCACCATCTTACATCTCACATCGATGTTGGATGCACACGCGTTCCTTGACTTAACTGCGGTGCCTAGTTCGCTTGATTCTCGTTCCCAGGCTGCCGGGCGATTTATTAAGGCTGATGCTGACGGGATATTCTGGAGACCAAAAATTGGATTCAGATCTAGCCCTTTTCCTTTTCCACCCTTTGCAGAGATCTTCTCTTTTGTCTCCTCATTTGAATCAAGGCATCGGAGGTACCGACACCTCCATAATCACCTTTAATTAACTCATTGATCCTTTGGTTGGATATCCTTCATCATCTACCCTCACAGCCTCTGTTCCTCTGCTGACAGAGCTTACCGGGGGGGATATTGGCTCGACAAAAAACGAACTGCCATTTTCCATCCAATCCATTCTGTCAGGACTTAGAATCCATCTATACCGTACTATAGCTTGAACTCCGGTGTCTTCTTTTATGCCGTCTCTCACTATCTTCGCCTCCCCTCCCCATCTTCTTCCTATTTGACGGGATCACGACCTCGTTATCGTTTACAATCTCGGTCATCACCTACAGCGAGTTCCCTGCAAAACCCCATTGCTTAGATTCGAATCCTCCATCAGACACCTTCGGCAGACCGCAACTTTGGGTGTCCCTGGCCCCGACCTCTTCTCAGACCATCACTATTGCCCCTTTCACCTTCACTGTATCACACTGTACGGCACCTCAAGTGGGAGGCTGTGCCATACCGTGTTATTTCGTTTTGGCTGTAGCTCTAAGGACGTGCGGACGTGTCGGACTTGATCAACGCCACCTCCAGGTTCCTAAAGGCCGTCTGGGGCGAAACGGTCCCATTATCCTACGCAACTGTGTTGCGACATCGACAACGGCTCACTGGGTGGTTGACTCGTAGAGCCGCATCTCCCGGTTGGTCAGACAAGTCTTCTGTTGACCAGGTTGTCGTAGTTGCGGCAGTATTCTGGAAGGGCGCTGTATTATTCATATCAAGCTGCTTTGGCTTCCGTCAGCCGCTCGAGCATCAATATATTGATGGGGTTTCCCTGGCACTGACCAATTCTTGTCTCATCATCATTTGCCAGTCTTGGAGCCGGATCCCTCATCTTGTCTGTCGAGACGTTTCGTTTCGCTGCCTTTGTCACAATGACCCCAACTCCTCCTTCGACAAACTCCTCTCAAGGAGCCCGCTCTCCTGAGGAACAGTTCCGCGTTGTGAGGAAGAGGAATCGTGTGCCTCTTAGCTGCTATCCTTGTAGGACCCGCAAGTACGTTGCCCCTAAAGCATGGTATTGTTCTTTACTAACTTCATCCACAGGTTGTGAGCTTCAATGGCACTCAAACCCCTCATAGTCACTAACATCAAACAGAAAATGTGACAGAAGTCATCCTTGCAGTAACTGCACCAAGCGTGAGGGCATGGGGACCACCTCATGCTCTTACGCCACACCGGTGACACGCAAGAAGAATCAAAGTCAAGGAGACTCGAGTCCTGATGACATGCAGAATCGTATTGACCGTTTAGAAGGCTTAGTTTTGTCCCTTATGCACGGAGGTGCGAATGTAGATGCTGCATCCGCCGCAGCCGCTGGAGCAGCAACAACGCAATCCACCACAGACAGTGGATCTTCCGCGAAGGCTGGAAAAGGAGATAACAATGCAATGGCATATGATGAGGAGGAAAACAGCGACGAAGAGGAAGGACTGGCGACGTCCCTAGGTTTCCTTAAAGTGGATACTGACAAAGGCAAGTCGTTGTATGTTGGCCAGGAACATTGGCATACCCTACTTGCCGACATATCCGAGGTTAAAAACTATTTCACTTCTCATAAAAAGGAGCTGGAAACGAGTTATGAGCGAGTCAAGTCTTCAAAACCTATGGCTGCAAGGGAAGGGCCTACGCTACTGCTAGGAGCACTACCTGCATCCGAGATTGAGATAAGGGCAGAGCTTCCTCCGAAGTCAGCTGTTCTGACTCTCTGCAGTCGGTACTTTAACTCCATGGATAATGCTGTCAACATCATCCATGGGCCGACATTCCAGCAGCAGCTAAGAGACCACTGGCAAGATCCTAACAAGACGCCTATTATGTGGCTTGGTATGCTTTACTCAGTTCTTTGCCTAGCAATGCTGAGTTACCATAAGGTGGGCGATGAACCTCCTGAGTGGAGAGGGCGAACCCTTGAGCTTGCAAATGAGTATCGGTTACGGACGGTACAATGTCTGATTAAATCAGACTATACAAAACCCAACGAATACACGGTCGAGACTATGATACTTTATGTATTTGGAGAGTATTCATCTCGATGGGATGCTGATTTAGGCTTATGGTTAATTGTGTCTCTGATTGTTCGAATCGCGTATCGAATGGGTTATCACCGAGACGCTAAATGGTTTCCGTCAATTACACCATTCCAAGCTGTAAGTTGAACGCTTGTATGATGGTAATATCGATTTGCTAACCATGCTTAGGAAATGAGACGGCGAACGTGGGCTCTCGTGCGAATGTCAGATGTTATCTTCTCCCACCAAGTTTCTCTGCCCAGCATGATCTACGAGAATGACTGCGATACTCAACTCCCTAACAACATCTTTGACGATGAGTTTTACCCTAGCATCAAGGAGCTGCCCCCTTCTCGACCACCCACAGTTGCTACTCCAATCGCATACATGATTGCCAAGTCAAAGCTGTGTTTTGAGTTAGGCAACATCCTCCAGGCTACGGGTCAAGTTGGCAAACATGTGCCTTACGATGAGATTATTCGCTTTGATGCTAAACTACGACAAATTATGCAAGAATTGCCGCCGCACTTGAAGTTAACGACATTAGAAGGATCTCATGATCCAGTAACATTAATTATCGCCAGGTTCAACGTCGATATCCTATACCAAAAGATTCTCTGCTTGCTTCACCGCAAGTACCTCCCCAGGGCAAGACAGAGCGCAAGATATGCACACTCTCGGAGAGCTGCAATCGAAGCATCTTTGACAGCCCTCGATCATCTGGCAGTTTTATACCGAGAATCACAATCCAATGGAAGATTGCGGTCAGTTAGTTGGTTTGTTAAGTCGATTGCTACCAAAGACTTTACGTTACCTGCCATGCTGATCATCCTTGATCTCCATTTTGACAATATTGCCGCGCAGTCTTCAGTCCCACAAGACGATGAAGGCGCTTCAACTTGGAACGATGACCAACGATCCAAAATGATTGGAAGTTTGGAAACAGCGAGAGAAATCTGGAACACACTCGCAGATACCTCAATGGAAGCATTCAAGGCGGCGAAGGTCATCGACATTATGCTGGATAAGATCAAGGACCCTGCCTCGAGCAACGCGGAGATGCCAGGCGTTCCATCACCAATGCCCGGCCTGACACAAGGTGCTGGCACTGATGTATCGCCGGCTATGGCTCCTGGTTTTGTCTCTCCTAATAGCTTACCCGATTTCAATGCGACGGCCAACCCCTTTTCGACTCCTAACCCAGCCGCTTTAATGGGTATGGACTTTGGCATGACGGGTTCTGAAGGGCTTGATTTCCAGACAGATGGGTTCACTGGGGCCGGCTCAGCTTCTCCTTTCTCCTCCATGTTCAGCAACCTGGGAGCTAGCACTAACACGGGGATGGACATGGGCGCCAACTTTGACTGGGTAAGAGGCGTTTCCCTCAAGACAAATTACTGGTATCCGTTTCTAACATTTGAGTAGAACGCTTTCGAAAACTATACACAGATGGCCAACTGGGGAGCAGATCAGAGTTTTCAGATATACGGCACTGGAGACCAGTCGTCGCCGGGACAGACCTCTTCGTTGGGTGGTCGTAGTGGAAGTACATCACAAGCACCAGGGCAAGGAGGTAACAGTGGGGGAAGTGGAAGAGATGCCAACATGCAATGATGACGAGTCGATATCAAGTGTAAAATAGATGGTCTTGTGCTATGATGTGATTATAAGCAACAAATGAAATGTAAAATCAAGCAACTCTACTTATTTATATAGCCCGGTGATAGGGCCTCAAACTGGATTCTTTGAAACCTCACAATTCATCACTTATCATTTATTTACGTACCCCCACAATCCATCCATGTATCTGTTCTGAGCCTCTGGACTGCTTATGTCATGGTACAGTGGGTCTGAATCAACAGCTTTATCGATAAGCCCAGAACTTTTGGTTCCTAATGCCTTCTCCATCATTCCCCAATTCAAGATAAACTCCGTGAACTCACTACGCGCCGCAATACGAGCAACGTTCGGTTTGTACAGAAAAGAAAGCAAAGTTTGAGTGTCTACCCCTTGTTACTTGCACTAGATCGGACGCGAAATCTTACCCCTTTGCTCTTTGCCATCACACAGACAAGTGTTAACATCCTTTTTTTCACATATACTTGATGACCCATCAAGCGAGTTCTTTCTTATTGTCTCGTCTGTTCTTTCTCATCACTACTATTCAGTAGCGCGTCGGATGAGGCATGTTTCTCCCAAAGAACCAAGGGGCAGACGCTCCTGGTTTAACGGTTAACAGAGAAGTACCAAAAACCAGTGGCATAAACGAGGCCGACGTCCACATGGCTGATGATGTGAATTATGAGCCATCAGAAGCCTCTAGTTATGACCCTGCAGCGGCTTTACTTGACACCATATCTCAGCCCTCGAAGAAAAGGCGTCAATCATTAGATTCCATGAGTGTCAAGCAAGCGAAGAAAGTGAGGCTTGATGCAGCTGATCTTCCAAGTCCGATACCCCAAAGGCTTGTCAAGGACCGAGCCAAGCAGCTCCCAGAACAGATATGGCAACATATCTTCACTCTTGTACCGCCTAGAGATCTGGGTCGTTTGTTGGCTGTCAACAAACTTTTCCATGCCTTTCTTAGTCCCCTTTCCAGTCATTCCCCAGTGCGTCATAATGTTATGCCTTCCTCCTTTGCTCTTTTAAAGCCAGATGTCATATGGCAAGCCTCAAGGAGACTGTTTTGTCCCCGTATGCCTGCGCCCCTGAAGGGCAGATCGGAAGTTCAGATGTGGCGTCTTGTTTGTTCTGTGTCTTGCCAATTCTGTGGTTCGCAAAGCCAGAAAAAGCTCACATCTTCGAACAACGAAGCTTGGTATAGTGGCCCAGGTCCAAGTGACGTCTGTCCCATTTTCCCTTTCTGTGTCTTCATTTGTGGAAATTGCTTAAAAAAAAAGGGTACCAAGGTAGGTGCCGCCGCGAATCTCAAGGGATGCAAGATCTAACTTCAGAAATTAGGAAATAGAACTTATCTTGTCTTCTTCATTTCCTTCTGTTCTGCTCCCAGCTCTTCCTCCGGTACTGGTGGATGTTGATATGCATGTCATCCATCCCCGTGCAATACAAGCGGGAGCTGTGCCCACAAACATCCAGGTAACTAAGCTGTTCTGGTCTGAGCATGTTGAACAAATCAAGGCGGAATTCGAAAGAGTGAAGGCACTTGGATCTGCTGCCACCGAAGAATGGATCAAGGGTCTAGAAATACGAGGGAAGCAGGCTCTAGCCGATGCCTCTCGCTGGGAGAAATGGGCTGGTTCAGGCGGGATGGCTCAATTGCAGGCACCGAAGATTACGGCCAAAGTAGAAACTTCACCCTCCTCTGCTCCATTGGGTTCTTTATCTCCCCTTGGCTTGGCCTCCTCAGATCTCGCTCAATCAACCGAAGATCAGCAATGTCAAGCACCTTTCGCAAATGAGAAACGTGGGTCGATGGTGTCGTTGGAAGCAAATATTCGGCAATCGCGTACTACAATCCAGCAAAAGCGGACCAAGGAGGAGGCGGCTCAGCTCAAAGCTCAAAGAAAAACTGACATTGAAAATCGAGCCATGCTTCTTAATCCTCCGTTGACTGCGAATGTTCTGGCTCATATTCCATCCTTTCAAGCAGCACTCCAGCTCATCACGCCGCTTGATGATCAGGCATGGGAACTGTTAAAGCCCCGCCTTCTGGCACAGAGAGAAGAAGCTGAGATGCGAGAAAAGCAAAGCTGCGTCAACACCCAGACACTTCGAGAAAGCTTTACGATAAAGGAGGCTAGGGAGAAGCCCACTAGGGAACCACGAGAAGTCACAGACCAGGAATGGGATGATATTCAGGGACCTGTTCGAGCGCGCATATCAGAATATGCAGACGAAATCATCGACGGATGGAACAACGGTGCCAAAGTCAAGAAGAAAAACTGCCCCCAATACGCCGCAGATGTACTGCTCTACATTCGTAAAAGGTTCTACGCTGAAGTTGCAAAGGACACTGCGGCCGTAATCGCTGCAGGGAAGAAGCCGATTATTGAACCTTCAGAGGGGCCTTGGACTCAAAGGTTGACACTGGAGAACATGAAGTGGGTTTTTGATGTCAAAGTCAAGCCCCGCACCGAGCCCATGCGCAAGGAGTTATTTTTTTGTAATGGCTGCCTCGGTGGGAATGGAGTCTTAAAGTACTTTGGATTCGAGGGTGTTCTTCAACACTATGCTGCCAAGCACACAACTGCTCTAAGCCTGGGGAACGTTGTTGTGCACTGGAGAGCAGAATGGCCAGAAGTGCCTCCATTCAGTCCTGACCCTCTCGCTAAGGAGAAGGCCTATTATGATAACGATACGTCCAACTCACTCGCATCGAATGTTTCGATTCAACAACCCTATTCTAGCTTTCCAGTTGGGCCGCCAACAGGATATGCTCTGCCTGTTTATGGCACAGAAGCACCGTCATTTTCGCATTATAGTTCCGGGCCTCCAATACCCCCTATACCTATATACGGGCAAACCGCAACACAAACCTATGGTACGCCATACTCAACAACGGCCTATTACGATCCTCCGGCATATCCCCCATACTCAGTACCGTTCTCCTCGGGAACAGCCTACAGCCCTCATGGCCAATTTAACAGTTACACAGCACCTCCAGTTTCAGTTCCCAAGCATTCCGACTATGGAGCATATTCCAGTTACCACGATGCCAATAATGTCGCGTCATCCAGCAGCATACACCAACACCAGGTCGAAAGTTTCATCAGGAGTGCTCAATCTGTCTGGTCAAGGATTGGGCATCATAAGAAGATTCCCCCTGCCGTCAGGGCTTTTGTCGCCATTTATCATGCTAACAAACTCTTCGAAGAGACTCACAATGAAATCTTGCCATTGTCGATGTTCATCGAAGCCACGTCGAAAAATAGAAAATTGCGCACTCTTAGGGCACTGAACGGGGTTTCTTGCAGAGTGTGTAATGACGACAACGTCTTTCATGTACCTCAACTTGCCAGGCATTTTAAAACAGAGCATGTCGAAAAGCCAATGAGTCAAGGACGAGCACATATGGATTGGCGAACAGACATGATCAAAATGCCCGAAAACGAGCGAATGGCTGGACTAGAGGTCAAGATCCGGGGAGACCTTGCCATATACCTTTTGGTTAAACAGGCTATTCCCTGGGCATTTGAACAAGCCTTCATAGACAAATATGGCCTGAAGCCTGTGCAAGCAACCCCCAACAATACACCACCTCCGCAAGGGTCAAAACAGACGCCGGCTCGCGATTCGACTGCTGTGTCGAACGATCGACCTAGCGAACGACGTCCGCAAAGTGATGTCGAGCATGTGGAGAACCAAACCCAGCAGCCCGTCTATGCATATCCAGAAAGTCAGCCCCAGGCACCAAGGCCACTAAATATGCGCCTTTCTAGGGTTCGTCCACATAGCGAGTCTGAGCAAGACATACCACATCTTCGACCTGCCAGCGAAGTTTATGGTCGGAAGAAGCTCGAAGCTAAAACGTCCCAAGCAAGACCTACATCTCAGGCAGATGATGATGCTTCGGCGTATGACGATTACTCTCCGTCGGACTTCGAAAACCTTCGAGACCCACTGAGGAGAAGCGCCAGGGTTGAGATTGGAGTTAACACTGAGCATGAACTGACTCCTTATCCTAATTCGGACCCTACAAGGCCTCAAAAAAGGGCCCACTGGCGTGACGAAGAGTCATCTGATTACCGTGACGTTCGAGAACAGCGTTATTCGGGCACAGGACGAGGTAGTCCACACAACAGAAGCGCATCGGTTGGCAATCGGCCCCAAGATCATCACCCCGCAGTGACCGCCTCGGTCAATGTAGCACCCAGCTACGTGGGGGTTCAAAGAAGGGGATATGAAGAGTCTCCTGCGGCTCAGAACCACCAGGTGGTTGAAGAGGAGGTCGTCTATGTTGATGAATCTGGACGCGAGATTGGAAGAGGTTTTAGAGCTCGAAACACTCTGCCACAAGAGCCCAGATATGGCATAACCGATGATGAAAGGTTTGGCGAGTATGCTCGTCCTTCAGCCTCGTGGTATAACGGCCATAACCAATTCCATTACAGAGAACGTAGCCCTTGGTCTCGATATGCACCACCGGAGTATCACTTCGAGCCTCCAGCTGCTTCTGACCACGTTTACTATAACCATCACAGCACTCGTCCACCTCTAGAACATCCATCGGAGGTATATGAACTTGTTGAGGTTCGTTATCCGGACGGCGACTACTTTTTCAGGCGCCCTGTCCGACGAGATGACAGACCATATCATGCGTTTGGGACTAGACAGCCGCCGCCAAGGGAACAGAGCGTATTACCTCAACAACGAATGGTTCAAGGCCCTTCGGGCTGTAGCTTTGACCCTGAAGCAAACCCTCATATTCTGAGTCAGCCTGCTCCTAAGCCTGACTATATTAACTACGACCCACGATATGACCCAGGGGAAACACCGGCGTACCATAGGAACCAGCGATGATCTACTCAATGTGCTTAAATATTGCAATGGAGGAAGGGAGTGACACCAACTAGCCACGATTCGTGTACACACGCATATATACATATAAATTATGAAAGATCGTGTACAAAAATGCTTTTCTGAGCTTGAGCTGGGTACTATCCTCAGTCAGTTTAACACTTGACATATATTATAAAGTAGTACATTGTGTGTATTCTGCTAGGATGACGAGCCGAGTTTGGTTTGCTTTTTTACATACATCCATCTATCCATACATACATACAAGCCCTCCTCTTGTATCCCATCCCGTCTTCTCGTTAGGGCCCACCAGAAACTAAAGCTGAGGGTGGCCGCAATTCCAATGCCAGTTGGTGATGTACAAGATAAGAGAAAAAACGATGATAGTGAAAAGAACAAAATTACAACACTCTTTTCTTCTCTCGTCTCTCTCCTTGGTTCTGCTTCTCTTATTCTGCTCCAGTGAGCAGAGCAGTCAAGATTGGTTCAAGAGCCCGAGCCCTCAACCAGAAGCGATCGACGTTGTTTGGTGTTTCCAAGTTATGTTCCGCCTTTCTCCTTTGAGTCTATCCTTCCATCCGTGTATGGCTGTTGCCGGTCTTTCTTTTCTTCATTATTGTCAGTTGCAACGGGACGCCGTCACATGGTGACCTTTCTCCAGAAACCCAGAGGGCAAAATCAGTGCTGAATCTACAACACCTCGCCAATAATCTTAGCGGCCTCACGGTAGGTCTGGAGCAAACGTTCACACTTCTCGCGCTCCTTCTTAACACCGTCATCCTCATAGAGGAGCTCCTCGAAGAGAGATTCCTTATAGAGTTCGCTGACGAGACGGTTCTGAACGACGTCCTTACAATGGTTGACGAGGAGGTGCATGACAGCTTTGGGAACCTGGTCGGCGATGGACTCGCGGACAATGTTGAAGTAGGAAGAGATAAGAGCTCGGATAAGCTCCGTCTCCATGGCCTCGCGATCTGTCATAGCTGGTTCCGCAGATTCACCCTGGTGGTGGGGGTTAGTTTCGTGTGAGAAGAGGAGACCGGGCACCTGGAGATCCTCGGAACTTACCATCTGGGATGCCAAGCCGTAGTTCTTCCCTGTTCTATCGTACAAGTCGTCCTCGGGGGCCATTGTTGTCGCTGTGGATGGCCGGTTAAATTCCCTCTCCCGACGCACGATGGGGAAGCTAGTCTCCGAGTTCTGGCTGATATGCCGTCCGTTGGGCATGCTGGGCATGGCGCCAGGGCTGGGAAGGGGGGCGCCAATGGTTTGACCGTCTTTGCCGAAGAAGTAGTTCAGGAAAGAGTCTCGAGCACCTCCAAGTCCCTGCTGATTGAGTCGAGCAGGTGAAGCTGAACGAAGAGTACCGTTCAAATGCGTTGCGTTCATAGTGGCAGCAAGGCTCGAAGTTCCGTTCTCTCGGACTGAAAGAGAAGGCGATATGCTTCGAGGGGGCTTCGTAGCCTTGGTTCTTCCTGACTTAGTCTTCTCATGCTTCTCCAGGGGGGCCGCAACACCATCTTCATTCTCAGGGCCTTCGCCCTCGGCCTCGAGCTCCTGCAGACGTCGCTTTTCTCGGCGCTCGCGCTCCTCTTGGATCAACTTTTTCCTTTCTCGCTCCTGCTTAGCACTGACTACGTTACTCATGGCGGCGGCTGCGCCGAGGAAGTTAGGGTGATTAGTATTGATATAGGCGCGCTGGATAGAGATGAGTGATTCGACATATGACGAAGCAGGACCAAGACGCTCGCGGAGCAAGTCTGAAACTGTCTCGATGAGCTTGGCCTGAAGTCTAGGGTAACGTGAGAGCTCGGTGGATCCACAAGTATGGCAAATCTTGATCAGCTCTTCGTACACAAGCTCAACACAACGTTGGCTGGGGATTTCCAGAAGCTTTATCTGAGGCTTCACCAAGAGATCGAAAGCCATTTCCGGAACAAAAAGACTGGGTCGGGGTCCAGTCGAGTTTCGAATTGCCGTCCGGATGTCGAGGGCGGAGAGGTTAGATGTTGGGTCGATGGTATCGAGTGCACTGCCGAAAACGGAATTGAAAATATAGTAGATACGGGCACCGCCACATAGCTCCTTGGTGGAAATCTCGGTCGAGGTACCGTCAATGGAGGAAATGAAGGAGTTTGCGAAGCGCGTCATTTGCTGGAGGATGAGAGAGCCACGGTGCTCCTTTCCGCTAAAGTGCATGTCACCATAGCTAGCCAACTCTTGCTGGGTCTGGCCCATAAGGGTGTTGAGTCGAGCCTTGATGTCGGGCAAACGTTCGCGGATATGACCCATCAAAGTAGTGTTAAGGGTCTTGGCCAGGTAGTGAGTGCCGCATCGAGTGGAGATGTTGCGATAGGCAGGATGATGCTTGAAAAAGTCAGCCTCAGCCTGGAGGGCATCCTCCATAGGCTTGTTCCCTTGGATATCCTGCTGTGATCGATTGACGACGCCGATAAAACCAAGCTTAAGAGGATAGACGCGACCGGAGAGAATATCCAGAGCATTTGTGCCATGATCCATCAAATCAACCTTTGTCAAGACACCAATAGTTCTTCGGCCAAGGGGATCAACATGACGGGCGAGTTTGAGAGCTTCCGAGTTGACGATATCGACGTTGGCAGGAGATACGGCGAGGATAATACTGTTGGGCTTGGCAATGTATTCAGAGATAAGGTTCCGAGTCTGTTTCTCAATATCGGTAGGTTGGTCGCCAATAGGGACCTATGGATGGGCTTTGATCAGTATTGTCCAGGGGTAAAGCAGAGCCAAAAGTCATCAAGATTAACAAGAGCAAGAAACTCACCTTGGTTAGTCCGGGAAGATCCACTAGTGTCAAATTAAGAACATGAGGAGAGTAAATCTTGAGATTGATGGGTTGTCGGTTGATACCCTTGTTGTTACCGGCAACTCGGGATGTTTCGTTCTCAATCTCGCGCTTGACATCGCCAAAATCGTTGAACCTCCGGTTGGGGATGTGGTGGAACTCTGCCCACTCGGAACGACGAGCAGCGCCGGGGGATCGATAAGGGTCATTTGCAGGGTCGGGGGCGTTTTCATCTTCGGTAACGTTGATGAGCTGGAGGATCAGGGGACGACGAGTGCAGATGCCGGCTCCGCGCGGTAGAAAGTCTCGACCGACGATGTTCTCAAGAACAGAAGATTTGCCTGCAGACTGGGAACCGACAACAACCTAAATGACGGTCAGTCAATGACAGAGTAGTCAATTCAGGTAGCAAAAAACCGCATACAATCTGAGGGAGATCCAAAGAGTCACTGCCAATGGTATTGAAAACCAAGTCTTGCAGCTTGTTGACCGTCGTGAGCAGATCCTCGCCGAGAGCAGCCATGGTGATAAGAGTCCGATTTTGTGACGAGCGAGTTAGGGAGATACCGATGACAGAAACAACAGAACAGCGCAGAACAGGACGGTAAAGTCGAGTCAAGCGTCCGTCACAAAACCCAAGACAAACACAAGGACACGGAAAATATTTTGAATAATGCGCACGTTGTCGCTAAATTCAAAATCCGTCGTCAATTCCGGGAGTTCATGCGGTTCGGTCTGGGAGGCTCAGGCTCAGGCTGAGATGGCTTTGCTTTGCTTGCTTCTCTTTGCGCAGTGGAGCCAAGAGTACCTGTTTCTGGGTTTTGGGGTGATTCACGTGTATTTGCATAATGTTCAACCTCCCCCAAGCTAGGTTCCTACCTATTTTTTTTAGGCCCTGTAATGCCTATGCCTGGCTCTAGGCCACTTTACTGGCTCCATCGGAGGTTTCTCGGCTGTGAGGTACCTACCTACCTAGGTAGGTTCGAGAGTGCTGACCGCTCTCGCATTTGGTTTAGTCGCGTTGCAATGGATGTTGGCCAAAAGCCGTGCCACGTCACTAGCCACACTTGATAAAATGTCGTTATCCATCACAAGGTACTTTAACGAGGTTCGCCACAAGTTGCCTGACTTTTCTACTGTGCTAAGGAACATGAAGATGTGGTCATGATGAACTGGAATTAAGTCAAGAGGCCAATACAGACACGGAATCATGAGTACTTTCGGTAGCCCCGGCCCTTTGCCAACCACAAAGCCAACACCGTGAGTCTTAGCATCGTTTGCAGAGAATATCGCACTGAACAGATGTGTCCTTCTGACCAGCCCACAACGAGGAAGCTTTCCTCTTGATCATGATGGTTAGTCGACCGGACTAAAGAACACTTTCAAGAGGAGAAGTTTGACCAGAGCATTTGCAGGCGAGTGCAAGACTTACATGACAAGGTATCTTTCATGTATGAAAAAGGTCCGAGGTCTGAATGACGAAGAATGTCGCGACCTTGCAAAGGCATATCTATCATGCAGAATGGACAGGTAAGCCTATATTTCTTTAGCTCATGACGCATACACGTAGGCAAATATCTCGGAACAAAGCGGGCTAATAGCGACGGGTATTTTAGAAATTTGATGGCTAGGGACGAATTCAAGAACCTTGGTTTTGCAGAATCTCCACCTCCTTCTACTGGAAAGGAAAAAGGCGACGCTAGAGACTGATGAAGGAACCAAGGGGTGAAAAGGACTGATGAAGATCCTTTCCTTGGTTACATAGTTAGGTAGGTATGGGATTCGAGAAGTCTGCGTCCTACTACTTTATATTGTATGTAAGAGATATTGAGGCTTGTATGGACTATAATACCTTACTAAGGTGACATTTGAGCAAATAAGAGCACTACACATCAAACCTCCAGTCCCCGCTTCTCACAATTGTATCATAAGAACCGAGCAGATGGCGGTGGAAGATTTTCCACGATAGAGGATTACCTGTACTTACCCCTTGCAACTTGCAAAACTTTCTAACAAAATATCAATGAGATCATAAGTCTTCGTATTTTTGTCTCATACTTAGACAGAGGCTTTTTTGTTGCTGCTGGTGATGCTCTGACGCAACCAAATCGCCGTCCGACATCGCGTTGCCTGGTCAACCCCAGCCAGCTCGATTTGCGACCACCGTCAAAACTATCGACCACTGCATCACGGCACAACTGTCTCCTATTGCTCTCTATACCTCGTCGAAAACATCCTTTTTGCCATCTCAGCTACCTCTTTAACCTTATTCTCTGCCGGACAGAATATTCTTCCTCTATAGCATATAATTCTCTCCTCTCATCCTGTGGCAAAATGCCAGGCACGGCGAGGATGATGGAGCCGAAGCGCAAGGTGACTCCTCCGTCGCCTTCTTACATGACTGACGAGCAATTCGGTATGACACATGAAATTGAGTATAGTGAAAAGTTTGTTAGCTAATTCGCCCCATTGCTGGATAGCCACCTACCTCGCGGGTCTTCGGTCAAATCGAGTGGCTAGACCTGGAGGTGCAAGACCTCAACCAGCGGGGGCCCGTCCAGCTCCTAGTCGCTCAAGTCTACATCGCCATAGTACTGGCCGATTTACGCCTGATCTTGCTTCTCCCGCCGAAAGCGCACCACCTATTCTTGATCGTAAAGACTCAAAGAGCCCTAGCATTGCTGGTGGCAGTCTTGCCTCTAGATACTCTACCATCAGTAGAAAAAGCCCAGACTATTACTCAACATCAGTTACAAACCCTCTGAAGCCATCGGACGTTGTTCCCTCAGCCACATACATGGAGCGAGGTCAAAGGTGGATGGAGAAGGAAGAGGCGAGCTCATTGCGCGACGCCATGGAGGAGATGGACATACGAAAGGGTACAAAATCGCCAGTTCAGGAGACTCCTGAGGATGATACTCGTCTATACAATGCTGCTCTTGATGAAGCTGCTGAGCTCGTCTGGCAACATCAACATGGCACACCTTCTCCCCGACCTGATGGCCCTTACCGCTATAAGCCACACCTCAGAAAGAACAGCTACGCCCATGCTCGCACTGCTAGTGTCGGTGGTACACGATCATGCTCGGGCAGTTCTTCCGATGGGGAGGGCAACGAATGTGAAAGTCGACCCGAGTTGGAGCAGAGGCAACCAAGCGCGAAGTCGAATCACAAGAGCAAGACATACGGCAGCATTGGTCGTCCAAGCAAGATTCTTGAGCAACGGCGTCAGGGAAGTCTGAAAAGAAACATTAGCGGGGAAGTCGGTCGTCCTTTTTCTGAAGACCAGATTTGGGAAGAGCCTGAAGCCTCAACCTCAAGTAACTTGGGCTTTTCAGGTCGTGCATCACCGGAAAGGCTCGGCAATCGAGCTCAGACTGTTACAAACCATGTCCGCTTCGAGCCTCCACGGGAAGAAGGAGAAAAGAATAAGCCCCTCGAACGAGTTGAAATACACCGCAATCCTCCCACGCGCTCCCGCAATCCGCTTTACACAAGAAACCGTTCCAACGAGGGCTCCGTCTCTGTCGATGACAAGGTGGAGAGAAAGAACGGCATGGAAGTTCGGAGTCAGGACATCCGCGCGGCCACGAGCATGCGCTTGAAAGATCGCAGCCCCAACCTCCCGGAACCCACAGCCGTCAGTGACAGTCCGGGACGGCCCATTGTAAGCTTCGACGCCAACTGGAAAGCCCCGGACGAGTCCACTGATACCAGCCCAGACCGGTCGCTCCCGGCAGCCCCCAGCAGATCCTCCTCCTCCTTCGCCCAGTCGGAGAAACCCGTGGCGGTACCTAGTATCGTTGTGGCGGAGGAAAGTTCGCCGATGTCCAGGTCGCCGACAGGAGCGAAAATCCCGTCGATCTGCGTAGAAGAGACATCCCATAGCCTCAAAGGCTCCGTACCTTCAATCAACATCCCAAGTATTGCTGTCAATGAGGCTCCGGGTGAGGGAGAAAGTATTCCTGTGATCGTGACCCCTGACCACAAACCGGCTTCAAGCTCCCGTCCATTGCCTGATCCCATTGCCAGGGGAGCACCCCGTTCTGCCCAAAAGCCTCGCGGCCATTGGTCCCCAGCTCCTGGCAGCACTAGGCGGGCTGTCACCATTTGCCATGAATGTGGTATGCCTATTGAAGGGCGTTTTGTGGCCTTGGCGGGAAGCAATGAACGATTCCATCCGCAGTGCTTCAGCTGCTATACTTGTGGTACCAACCTACAGGCGATGGAGATTAGTCATGAGCCCGATCACCTTCGCCAAGAGCGTCTTGATCGTATCAGACGCCGTGCAGCTGGCGAGATACTGGAAGAGGAGCCAGGCAAAACGATGGCCGAAGACGGGGACGAGCGTCTACGATTCTTCTGTCATCTTGACTGGCATGAGCTGTTCGCGCCGCGTTGCAAGCACTGTCAAACCCCCATTCTCGGTGAACACATTGTCGCTCTTGGGTCTCACTGGCACTATGGCCACTTCTTCTGTGCCGAGTGTGGTGACCCATTCGAGCATGGCATGACACACATTGAGAAGGATGGTTATGCGTGGTGCATCAACTGCCAGACGAAGCGCACCGAACGACGAGCGCCCAAGTGCAGGAAATGCCGTACAGCTGTCATCGGACAGTACATTCAAGCCCTAGGCGGAGAGTGGCATGAGCACTGCTTCCGTTGCGCCGAGTGTCAGGGCGGTTTCGACGACGGCCAGATCTTCACCAAGCATGTGCCCGAAGGCACTATTGTGCTCTGCACTGGATGCCGAGCCATGGAACTCAAAGCGTAATGATGATGACGTGTGTGATTTTGGCGTGCGTGTTATGATTTCTGTACTCTTCTTTCGTGGTTTGTCTGTTTTGTTTGTGCTTCTGATTTGGTCTTCGGGTGTTCTTCCAGGAAAGTGGCACGCTCAGCAAACTGAACTTGATCATGTAATTTGTGTGTGGAACGTTTTTGGCAGTAAGGCAAGATAGGCACGGCGTGAATTGTGAGCGAGTGATTTTGACTTTATACTTCATAATGGCAAACGCGCGCTTTGGTTCTGCCTGGTGCATGTCAAGTTTTTCCCAATTTCTCTGTCAACATTACCTGTAATGTGTGATCAGACGAGCGTATTGTCCATCGAGCCAAGGCACATAGATCGTACTTCTGCTACCGAGAAAACACTTGCAATTTGCCATATTGGTCACGGGAGGGGCAGGAAGAACGCGAGTTGATCAGGTAGTGTTTTTTGTCTGTCGTAAATCATGTGTCGACTTATCGTTTCAGTCTTCCTCTCGTCTGATATACGCAAAGCCAAAATTTCAACCAGGAATAATTTGAATCCAGTTCAAGAACATCATTCGTGTGTTCATCTCCTCTGGGATCTTCCTCCTGGTAATTCTTCCTTCAAAACCTCCTCCCCATTACTGTGAAGATCCGCCCACCTGCTCCTGGTGGACCTCAAGGGTGTCACCATCCTGCATCTCGAGCTTTATATTTCAATTGTCAGCATATTTGATCTCTGCTGCAAAGTGCAGTACGGTACAGTCCAAACATAGGGACAAACACTAGCGTATACATCAGAAGAGCTAGAACGTACCGCATCGGGCGTATCGGTGGGCTGAACTCGGGTGCCGTCGAAGAGGAATCGGACGGAGCTAGTAGCTTTTCCTTGGCGCTCGCAAAAGGCGCCCATAAGCTTCTCGAGCTTCGTAGTGCGCTTGATCTTGAAGAAGACTTCGTTGTTGTTGTCGGTGACCTTGATGTTGAGGTGCTCCGAGTTGGCGGGGGCCTGCTCGCCAGGGGTACCGTTTTCGTTCTCGTTAGACATTTTGGATTAGTCTCGGTAGGATTCTACACTTATGACGGAAAATGTCAGCGCGCAATTTGAGGAGAAACACGAGAATGAAGGCGTGGCAAGATATCGCAAGAATTGGGATATTACCTTTGCACGATGGTAGTTGAGGGTAAGTTGGTAAGTGGGGGTGATGATCGCGTTCGTTCTATCTTGAGGCGGCGCGAAGTAGAGTCACGAGTTACACGCGTGCTAAAGAAACGGTTATCGGGTGAGTGGCCAGAGTGTGTGCAAGAAAAAAAAAGAAGTGAAGTTTGTTGTTGGTGGGAAGTATAACAGACCATGGTGGGTGATGAGCCGGGCTGGATAGAGGGAATGGCAGGCAACCAACCCACCTTCGTCTCTGGCAGCCCCTGGGCTTCGTCTTTCTTAGTATCTTAGTACTCTCGAACACTACAACACCCTTCACCTGGGCACGAAGCGGGGCTAAGAGGCAAATTTGATTGGCCATCGACCACCTCAATCACTATAAAATAGTGGAAGCCACCCACAATGAGGACGCTGCTTGATCATAGTCGTCGACAATGCTCCTCGTACCCTATACCAGAATCGTATATGTTCTTGGTTGGTTGCTAGTAGCTTCCTATGCCAAATCATACACCTCATCTAACTGGTTGGGTTTATAACATTAAATATGACCAAGAGCGTTTCTTCATGTTACATATGTGAATGTTTCTGACTAGTGTAATTCGCCCATGACTGAGATACCTGAGATTTTATTTATAGAACTTACCTAAGTTTAGGATGAATGCGGTTATTGTAATGTTGAATAGTAGTATGATCATATGAATTTTCCCAGTACATCTACCTACCTTGGTAAGGCACTCATCTTCCCTTAGAGCCTCGTGAAATACCGTGAGAAACAGAGAGTGTTTCCCCTCTAGAGATTCGCGATTGGCCAAGGAAGTATGACATCAGTCTTCTCCATCGGCTCCATGTCCCTTCCTCCCTTTCTTCTATCATCCATCGACAATATCAGACTACCATCCGTTATTTGTGCATAAGAGACAAAGCGCTCACTCAACCACATATTATTACAGCACGAATGCTTATTGGTCACTCACCCAGAACTGCATTGACACGCAAAACCACACTGTACTGCCAATCATCATAGTATTCGCGACAATGGTTTGTCCCCTCCACCTGGTTCCAGACAAAAAGCCTGGAAGAAGCTAATCAGCATGATCTAAGGCTCCTAAAGACGATGTTGAGGCTAAGCCTGCTTGTCACCCTCGCGCCGTAAGTTGCACCAATCCGACACGTTGGATCAGACGAGTTGACCTGTGCAGTGCGCAATTCAAAGTATTTGACTCCTCTAATAAGTAAAAGCAGAGAGACCCAACGCTGACTCAAATGCTGTAAGACTGCCTCACGAGCAACGGTTACAACGAGGCCAAGTGCCAAACCGCAATCAAGAAGCTTTACGAATGCTGTGAAGCATTTTACGAACGCTACGGTGAAGAAGCATCCACTGTGAGCTGCCCGAAGCCCAATCTACTCAAGCTCAAAATGAAGCAACTCCGGGAGCAAGGGAAATGATCTGTAACGCTCGTCTTTGGTGTGTCCGCCTGTTTGGAAAACGATGGCAACTTAAACGATGAGCGCCGAATTTCTTCTAGGCGATCGTTGAGCACGCGAGAGGCCTCATGGACCTGAACAAGCATTGAGCGCCTGTTCCGAGACTCTAATACGAATGCCGATGACATTATGATAGAGAAGAAGGGAAAAAAGAATGAAATTTGCTGCTCAGTGGAGACATACTTGAGCCAAGACAGTGTCGAGTGCGAATAGCTTGGGTGATGTACTGTAGAGTACGCGCGCGTGCAAGCGCGGCTGTTTTCTCTTAGCGCAAAAACCCATATTGCTTAAGAGGCATCTTAGTTTGAAGTCGTCATCCAATGAGAGGCATCGATAGTGGAAAAGCACGTACCGAATAGCTAGCTCTAGCCTGGCGCGCCAGTGAAGCAGCAACCAAAACAATTCGTCTAGCAATTCTTTGGGTTTGCCTGAAGCATCAAACCGCACAAGCATCTCCAACAAACAACCAGCGTAATCCCGACTTGACCTTGACGACTGCGATAGACGCGACTTAATACCCATAGTCATATTGGGCATGTATACGGCATTGAACGATCTTTGCCTTTGAGTCGCCGAAAAGGGTTGATTGCTCAATCAACTCGCCCTCGCTGTGTAGAAGCATATATCCGATTTGATATCCCCCAGTTCAAAACCTAGAACTGCTGAAATGGCACCCATAGAACCCGAAACATTTCTATCCTACGAAGCAGGGCCCGAGGTCGAAGAGTTCGCCAACGCGCTTGACGACTGTCTCTCCCCTCCCCTCTCGAACCAAGAACGACGAGAACGAATCTTAGACCTTCCTCGCAAGTACTACGAGAATGCTCTTCGACGCCTAGCACAGGTCCGACCGCGCATGATGCGCAACGGACAAGACGATGTCGACATGGATGCAGACGACGCCGATGCTGCTAATAGCAACCCTGCCTCAGCAGAGCTTGTCAAACGCCTCGAGAGAGAAGCGCAAACATGGGATCTATTACGCAGGCTCCTTCCACTGAGATATGCGAGTTCTGGAACCGGCCAGCACGCTATCAGACCTCCACAAAGCTCAGTGGATTCGGGAGACCTGCTCAAGAATTTCCTTGCCAGTGATCCAACAGCGCGCGAACGACAAGCAGTCATACAGTGGCTTCAGAATAACGCTGCTTCTGGACCGAATATCGACGAGCTCGCGCGCGAACTCCAGCAAAATGCCGATCGGGGAGATATCATCGCTCACGGCTGGCTTCACACTCGTTCCTCAATCAAGCTTCGGAAGAGTGTCACTGCTTGGCCTCATCTTCTGGATCGCCAGTCTCCAGCTATTGCAACCTCATTTCACAACTCAGACGGTTCACCTCTTGTGACCCAGTTGGATCCAGACGCTGCGACCCGTCAGGGACGAAAGCTTGAACCTCAAGACGAGTACTTTGAACGTGCTATTTGGCTGGGTTGCTGGGAACATCTCCGCCGAGGATCAAGCCTGGAGACTATCCGTGAATGGTGTCAAGAACGAACTGAAATGTGGCGGGCTATTTCCACTTCTGCTTTGCTACTTTCTGCCGACGACAGCCAGGAAGTGACCAACTCAAAACCAGCATCTCTTGCTCTATGGCGACGAATGTGCTTCAGCTTGTCTCGATCTGGGGGCTGTGATGACTACGAGCGTGCGGTATATGGCGTTCTCTCAGGAGACATTCCCAGCGTCGAGAAAGTTGCCTTGAACTGGGACGATTTCCTCTTTGCCAACTACAACGCATTGCTTCGCACACAGCTCGACAATTACATTCTTGGACAATGTCCATCCGATGTAGCCTCAAACCTTACACAAACCTTTCCTTCATTTGACGCTGTCCAGTTCCACGGTGAGCCAGAAACAGTTGACGTACGCTTGGTCCGAGCCTTGGAATCCAATCCTCAAATCAAGGACGAAGCGAACGAGCCTAATAAGGCGTTGCAAGCATCACTGATTTCTAAGGAAATTGGTCAACACCTTTATCAACAGGGTTTAATTGTTTCTTCCTGTGCGAACCAAAACGAGTCGGCGCTCTACAGATGGGAGCCTAGGAATCTCGAGGTACATAAGGAGAGGTTCTTTCAGTCCACGCAGCACTATGGCCTACGGATCGTTGCGCATATCTATCTCCTCATAAAACTCATGGATAAACTGGACTCGAAGCATGATTCACTCGCCCCTGCCTTCTCTCCTTCCGAGACGAAACGTGTCCAGCAGAACCTCATTGCTGGTTACGCCAATTATCTTCGTCTTGCCCAGCTTCACGAGCTAATACCTCTTTACTGTTCGATTTTGGACCCCCCTCGGTCATATGAGGTTCTTAGCTACAACCTCATTCCCGAAAAAGACGCTGGCCATCGTCTACTACAACTCAGACTTATTAGGAAAGCTGGCATCGACGTGCTCGAATTTGTCAAGACTCAGGCATGGCTCATGTTTGATGATTTGGGTCCGGCCCAGCAAGGATGTCCAGCCAAGGAATCATTTAGTATCATTGAGCCTGGCCCACCTACATCACGTAGGGGTCGCCCCGTGAGACCCGATTTCTTCGGTGAAGATGAAAGATTTGTTGATCAAGCACATGAGAACCTCATACGGTCACTAGAGTGGCTCTTACTGGTGCAAGAGACATGGCCCAACGTGTTCTCCATGGGAACCAAGATCTACAAATTCTTTTTGCGTGAGTTGTTCTTTATTAAGCCCTGAGTACAAAGCTGACAACGCCATAGGCAACATGCACCTTAATGCTGCTCGTCAATTGATGAAGCGAGTTCCATTTTCGGATGTCCTGCAAGCAGCTACGGAGGACAGTGGTGACGAGATGGAATTATTTGAAGACATTCCCGAGTTTTGGGCTAGACAACTTGACCGGAGAGGTATTCGTGATGTGACACCACAACAAGCACTCTCAGACGCCCGGAAGTTCCGTGAACTTGAAAATTTGGTGCGAGCCCTGGATAGTTTGGAGACAGTCGCATCGTTAGCCGAGCTTAAAAACGAGTACGTAATATACACGCTAGCAGGCACACCCAATATGTTAACAAGATACAGAGAGCAAAAGAAGAAGCGAGAGTTCTGGGCTGCTATTGCCGATGAAGTCAAGAACACAAAAGAAAACATGCAGCCTCTTCTTAAGAACTGGCTTCTAGTGGATATTGAGGGTAAGTGACCCTCTATTACAAGGACATAGCTCAGTGCTAACAGACATATTAGAAGGTGACCAAGAACTACAGGATCTCCGCCAGGCATATCTCCCTGAAACAATCCTAGCATATGTTGCCACGCTACACTTTGCTGGCACTGGCTTGTCTCGAGACAACCTTCTAGAGTGTATGGAGCTTGCTTCCATCATCGCAGAGCGCGACTCAGATCTGTCGACCGCGTTTGTGGAAGCTGGACGAATGAAGGAGCTGGTGGAGGTCTTTGCGGCGAGCAGCAAGGCGCTAGCCATCAGTACTGGTGAGAAGAGAACAGCTAGCACTGGCAGCAAGAAGCTGCGGGAGATGGGTTGGTCTCGAGATTTGTGGTCTGTCAAGCCATGAGAGAGTTCCTTTTAATTATCTCACTATTCGTCTCTACTGACTGACTGCTAAGCCGTTGTTTTATTGCTAGGCGTTGACTCTGACAAGTACATGGGATATATCCCTCTCAGTTGGTAGAAATGGTTATGAATTGTAGAATTATGGAGGGCGGGAAGCTTGATTTCCTTCAATACGGAAGTACATAGGGGGATCGGAGTTGATAAAAAAACCATTTACACGCAACGACCAGCTAGCTGATCGAGTTCCCAATGGCAAATAGCTCTAGCAATAAGAAGAGGTATTTGCCTAAGTAGATACCCTATTTTTGTACGCTGCAACACACCCATTTTTGGGCGCTGAGCTTACCCAGAGATTGTGTCATGGGAGGGGGCCCCACGTTTTGTTCATGATCAGTCTAGCCATCTGTAAGAAGCTCCCCACTTCAGAGCTGCATCTTTCAACTCTATCTCAACGTGAACTTCCTGGCCAGTCGTTAGTTATCACACATACTCCTAACTACTCCTTAATAGCAAAGAGACAATCCTTGAATCCGAGCGTACTGAAGCGACAACCTCAATAGCAAGCTTCGCAGCTGAGATGCAGGGCGCAACTCCTCCTGTCCTCCCCCCGAAACCTGGCAGTCACGAGACGAGTCGCATTGCGACACCGACTTCAGCCAGCGTACCTCCACCGTCCGAAGGTCGTATTCCCTCAAACACTGTCAATCCCGCGGCGGCATCAATCCCCGACCCAGGTGACCAATGGCTCCCTCAGATTCTGCAGGACAAGTCGTACGTGATACCGCAACCTAACAAGAATGCAACTCTGACTTTGAAAAGAAAACAAGACCTCGCTGAACTGCTTGGAAACCCAACTCTTCTCAATGCACTCACGCACTCTCCCGAATCTATTCATCCTTCTCTCCTTGCCTCGCATCAAGCTCTATCCGCCGCATTAATCGAAAACATCGAGCTCGCTAGTCAACTCACAGATATGGAAGCCCGGCTATCCCATCAGCGCGCAACGACACAGGCACAACTTCTCTCGACACACACCCTCGAGCGACAATGGCGTCAGAAGCAATCCGACATGGATCATGCTCTGGCGCCGTTTTCACCATCAGCGTTATACCAACAGCTGGGACAGGGCGTGCAGGAGCAAGCATCGGTCTGTGAGGCTATGGAGGAGAGTTTCCTCGACGGAGAGGGAGAAGGGGTATCGGCGACGGAGCGGGAGGTTACTGATTGGGTACGTAGGTATAGAGAGGCTAAGGTCCAGTACTATTTGAGGCAAGAGAGGAAAGAGAGGTGGGATGAGGGACGTGTTGGTGGATGGAGATGAAGAGTTCCGGGCGTTTGGGTGGGCATTGTTGCTTGATACTGCATTTGATTGCACTTAAAACTAGGTAGGTACCTTAGATAGAACGTCAACGTTTACGAATTACAACACATTTGCCAGATGGATAGTTGCACCGGCTCTATAGACGATCATCCAATATTCGCCCTATCTGACGCCGGACATTGGCTCGCAGTGCTTCAAGCTGTCCCATGCTATGTAGCCTGCACCTGATATGCTGTCGAATGCTTCTCACTTATAACCAACGCTCGCTTATACAACACGGGTATCTATGTTATGGATTTTGAGAGTCGCTCAAATTTGCTGATCCTCCTGTGGGCATCATATACAATTGAAAAAAGAAAAAAAAGCTTGCATCTAATCATCATAGAGCGCTGAAAGGGCTCTTTTTCATGTCCGGGCTGCGGGGACTCATGGGCAGAGCAAACAGATCATCGTCATCATCCCGTCGTAGGGGCCTGACAGGGGCTGAGGCAGTTGTGGCAACGTCGCCGTGTAGGGCAGCATTGAGCGAAATGGGGCCTGTAGATGTGTTGCTGGTCATGGCCTCATGGGACGAAACAGCAATATCACGTCCTCTGGGTTGAAACGGGTGGGATCGACTAATGGGGCTCATGAAAGTGTTCGCTATCAGGAGTGAAGTCAGCTTGTGCACGACATGTAGGCAAATATATTTCGAATACCTGTTGTACTGGGTGTTAGATCGGCAGGTGATGTGGCCAACTTGAGACCTTTGAGCTTGTCTCCCAAACGGCCTGTAGGTGAACGGGTGACTACAGGACGAGGCATCGAATCGCTAGGAAGCTGGGGCGGATTGATGAATGTGTCAAGGATCCATTGCCTTTCGGCGAGGGCCATCTCAACACCTACACCTTCAGCATTATTGCGCAACTCCGCAGCCACCTCCCGATCTATGGCTGCCAAACGTTGACGAGCCCATAATGTGTGCAGAACCCCACGGTTGCCTGGATCAGCGGCAAGGCCTGGTGGAAAGATAGCCGGAAGTGGTTTAAGAGTCAGACTGGGTGAGCCAGGCGGCGTAATGGTAATCGTTGGAGGGACAGTGGCATCGGCAGGGAGTAGGAAGAAGACACGGCGACGACGTTGACGAGACGAAGACCCGAGAGCAGTGCCTGCATCTGAGTCTGGCTCAGGATCGGCGGCAGGGAGGTTAGTGGACTTCCCGGGCCATGACACTTGCCAGCATGTTGTGTTGATGTTGTCCTCGGGGGCAAAGGCCGGAGCCGGCTCCGTTGCGGAGCTGCGATCGGTAGCCGAAGCGGATTGTCCACCGGAGGAGGTATCGGCAGTAGGGGCGGCAGATTCAGCGGGGCCCCGAACGGCATCGGGGTACCACTCCACCATGAGAACCTTTGTGCCAGCATCACTGAACTCGAAACGGGCCAGATGCTGGGCCTCCACAGAAGGGACGATAGGGGCTTCACCGGCAACGGCAGATGCAGATGATCCAGGCCGAGGAGAGCCCGAAGACGGGTCCGTCGTCATGGTTCAGGGCGAATTGCTTGTTATAAGTTACAGAGGAGAAATGGTAAGCTCCAGAATAAACGTTGATGAATAGCGGCACCGTATTTGAGTGGTAAGGTACAGTATGAAGATGGAGATGGAGATGGAGACGGGGATGGGGATGAGGATGGGGTTGCGAAGGCGGAGAAGGGATCAAAATCTGGGCACTTTTGATATTAGCCCGAAAGCTTTGTTTCGACTTCGTATGGTCTCGATCCTTAGGTTGTCTTGTCCCTCTGCAGCTGGCTTGGACTGGGTTGTTGCTGTTCTGTCGGGCACTTGTGCCTTTGCGTTTTTTTCAGGGTCCCGCTCCTTCTCGGACCGAGACGACGTTATTTCGGTGAATAATAACAATGCATCAAAGAATACCTTGGAAGCACCGGACACATTCCGCGTGCAGTCGGAACCTGCGTCGGGAGCTATTCCAAAATGACTTGACTTTGAAAGTCTCTCAAGAGGGTAAGGTAAGTTGATAACGGGGTCAGAGGGAGGAGGCGGCGGTGGCGGTAAGTAGTGGCGGGGGAGTTACCAGTTTCAGGACCTCGACAGAAGAAAAAGTTATTGGGGTGAACACGAGATGAGATGGAACATGACATGACATGGTTGTCAGTGTTTAGTTTTTGAATGTTTATTACGTGAGAGGAGGAGTTTGAGGGGAAAAAGAAGTGGACTGAACGCGGCATGGGGCGGAATGCCCTGGACCTGGGGAAGTGCTATATAC